>PITA01007335.1:0-92541 GCA_004023965.1 Spilogale gracilis
GAGGCAACCCACAGAATGGGAGAAGATATTTGCAAATGACACTACAGACAAAGGGCTGGTATCCAAGATCTATAAAGAACTACTCAAACTCAACATCCAAAAAGAAGATGAACACATCAAAAAATGGGCAAGAGACATGAAGAGGCACTTCTCCGTAGAAGATATACAAACGGCTAACAGACACATGAAAAAATGTTCATCATCACTAGCTATCAGGGAAATTCAAATCAATACCACCTTACACCAGTCAGAATGGCCAAAATTAACAAGTCAGGAAACAACAAGTGTTGGAGAGGCTGTGGAGAAAGGGGAACCCTCTTACACTGTTGGTGGGAATGTAAACTGGTGCAGCCGCTTTGGAAAACAGTGTGGAGATTCCTTAAAAAACTAAAAATAGAGCTACCCTATGACCCTGCAATTGCACTACTCGGCATTTACCCCAAAAATACAGATGTAGTGAAAGAAGGGCCATATGTACCCCAATGCTCATCGCAGCAATGGCCACAATCGCCAAACTGTGGAAAGAGCCAAGGTGCCCATCAACAGATGAATGGATAAAGATGTGGTACATATATACAATGGAATACTATGCCTCCATCAGAAAGGATGAATATCCAACTTTTGTAGCAATATGGACTGGACTGGAAGAGATTATACTGAGTGAAATAAGCCAAGTAGAGAAAGTCAAGTATCACATGGTTTCACTTACTTGCGGTGCATGAGGTACCCCTGGAGGGTACCTGGAGGACAGTGGAAGAAGGAAAGTAAATGGGAAGTAGGATAATCCAGGGAGAGAAACGAAACAACAGAGACTTTGGACACAGAAGCAAACTGAGGGACTTGGAGGGATGGTGGGGGTTGGGAGAGCCTGGTGGTGGGTACTGGGGGCACCTATTGTGTGGAGCACTGGGTGTGGGGAATGGGGAATGAATCTTGGAACACTGGGAAAAAATTTAAGTAACAATAAAAAAAAAACATCTGTTCTAATATAGAAAAAAGGCTTAACAGGAAGAGCTGTATAAGGAAGACAAAGGTGCCCTTACTATATTTTAACAATGCAATTTCCCTTACTCATGTGGAACACCATATGTATCAATTGGCGAAACCCTTCTATCTATGTGATAAGAATTTACAGCAAGTCATACAGGGCTGTTGCTTGGGGTTAACTCATATGCATCGCATCCTCTTTCTTTTGGATATTTTAGTTTGCACATCAATAACTGATAATTTGACAAGAGCCAATAGATGTTTTTTGTAGCATCACCTTTGCTAGGTAATATATTTGCTACAAAATCTTGAATGTACACCTGGTTAGAAGAGTATAATAAAATTTTCTAAACGCAAAAAAAAAATGAAACAACACACATACATACATACAAAAATATGTACTTACCTGACAGGGGAACATAAGAACATTGTATGTGAAGGAAACATCACAGAATATTGACTGTATTGTTCTGTAAGATGGGTTGTAAAGAAGTATAGTGCATTAGGAAAAATAAAAGATGAAATTAGAGTAGTGTTAAGGAGCTAGTTGATACAGATTTTGAAACCAGATTGATGAGTTTTAATTTGCCCTAACCATAGTAGGGATTCAAGATATATCTTGATTTATCCAATTTTTATATGTGATAAGTCTGGGAAATGAAACACTGGATAGGCGAGAACCTGTTGCCATTGCTGCAAGTTAGGAAAGGGACTTGCTGTGTGCTTATAGACCCATGTGTGCTTTTCATGTTTTTAAATTGAAAGGCCTATACAATTAAAGACGTTTTTCATACAATGCCTTCTGATGAGCACAACACAGAGAAGAAAGGACAATTTCTGTAACTTCTGATGACTATTGCATCTAGGTAAATTAGTGGAATAGCTTCCAGTGAAGGCTTAGGATCATCTCTGCCAGGGAATAATCATTATCAACAATAAATGAAGATGAGCCCTGCCTTGTAAATAGTATCTTATCAACATTGTATTATAATGACTTTGGGGTACTGCTAATCTTTCAAATTTATTAGACATGGTGCCAGTAGTTTTAATATTGACAATGATTCAACTTTGAAGCACATATTTTCTATTATGCTTTCTGTAAGCATTTATTTCAAGCTAGTTAAAAAATACCTTGATGTGTTTTGTAGCTACTTATCAATTTGAATCAGGATTTTATATCTATATTATGCAATCAAAATAAAAAAGACATTGGATGTTAGACTAATATACAATAACAGTCGTAATTTAATTTTTGTGTTTTCAACTTTTAAAATGTAAGCACTTTCAATTTTCTCATTGATTGAAATGATGAATAAATGTATGTTATCTTAAAAATAAATTTATTCTAATGGCCATGTTTATACTTTTACTTATTGAGATTCTATGCAAGATTTTGTTTAGAAAAAAGGTGCTCATCTGCTAACAACACTTAAAACCACTATTCTGAGTTTTTTATCAAAAGAAAACCTGAAAAAGAAAGGTAGCACTGATAGATATCTGTGAAGATAAATCTAATTTTAGAAATGTAAAGTTGGATGCAGACATTAAGCTACATTATATGTATTTATAATGTCTCTTTATTAATTTCCAAGAAAATTAATTATGGATAGGGACTGCAAAGAAGTAAAAAAGAAAGAGAATACAAAGAGCTCTGTCTAAGTATTGAGGACATCTCATAGCTGAGAGAAGTTGAGGAGAAATTGCATAGTGTGTATTGAAAAATTTACTTCGTAAAAACCCAGTTTGAAATATACAGAGTCTTACTAATACATTTGTGTTCCTGCTGTAAAGCAAACACGTTTCCTGGAATTATGACCTGAAAGCCGTAGTACAGATGTGCCATTGCTGCTTTTCCCATCCAGAGGTGGCCTCTATTCTTCTACCCCTTTGAATCTGGCCTTGGGTCTTTCTTTGACCAATGGAATGTGATGGAAATGATGCTGTGCAACTTCTGACACCTTGCACTCTCTTGTAATGTGGACATCACATCTCTGGAAGTCCAGCCTGGTCTAGTCTCCTGGATGACAAAAGACATGTAGAGAGAAGTCAAGATACTAGAGGTGTTATAGCCAAACCAACCCCAGCCAACTTTTCCATTGGAGGCAGCAACATGAAGGAGCACAGATTAAAACAGCACAGGATTCACAGAATCAGACCAAAGGTTGGTGAGAAATAACAAATCATTGTTGTTTTAAGCTGCTGAGTTTCAGGGCAGCTTCTCACACAACAATGCGTAACTGACACATTGGCAAGACAAGCTGTTTTTGTTGTTCATGTCACCTATTTTTAAATTCACCTGTGTCATACTCAACTATGTGGTTTGATGAATAATGCGGTATTGTATGACATTTTCTAGGGTCATTGAAAGTAGTAGAAATATCACCATTATTTGCTCCTTTTGTGTATGAAGACATATTACAACATAATTCAGCTTAAGGATCAGCTAAATTTTCTAGAAGAAAGAATGCAAGATTTGGAGAAAAGAGAACCAATTTACAGCACTGATTTGAGAAGGATTTGCTTTCTGTATTTATCAAAAGGTATTTGAATTTGAATCAAGTTATTTCATTTCTTTAGATCTCCATTTTTTTTTAATTTGGTTAAAAAGAATTTTAAGACACGTAATTCCCAAGTTTATTGGTAAGCACATGAATCTGTTCTTATTGTTGTTTATTTGTCTGTTTCTATATTATATTTGAATTAATTTCTTGGAATTTGTTACCAATATTTATTTTATTTAGAACAATGCATAGTTGAATGTAAACTATGATGAGATTACTAAAGATATTGTCCCAAATGTACTACTGGAAACTATTTTAGGTGATTGAAATAATTTTCATGATAGGTCATCTTTTTCAGTACTAAGTTATAATGGCAGTTTGTTCATATTAATATTAATAAGAATAAAAGTTTAAAATTAAGTAAATGAAAGTAATGTATTTTCATAACTCTGAGAGCACATACTAAAACCATGAATACTGAATGAATATATGAAGGCTAAATAATAAATAAGATACATCATTCATACGCATTTGTCAAAAAAAAATATTCATGTGATAAGAAGGCTCTGCCACAGACTTCTGGGTGTGGCATCGTATTCATTGCTGGCATGATTATCAATCATCTTTTGTCGTATATGACAAGTCAAATAAGGAAGAAAAAGTACTTGCCAAAATACTTAAATTATTCAACGGTAAGGAAATTTGCTCATAAAAAGATGACCCCAGAAATTCTTAATATTGTCAATTTGAAGAAGTATTTATGTCAATTATAAACTTTGGTTTTGCTCCTGTGATTATTACAGTTTAATGTGTAATTCTAGTTGTATGCAAAAATCACTCTGATTTACAGATACTCATATAATACATGTCATACATCTAAAATTTTCGTTTTTATTTTGAATTTTCATTTTAAAGCTTAGGGGATAAAAGAATTTAGAATAGTGACTAATAGGATGAGATGGAGTTGGGATATATAGTTTTTATTCATCTCCTTAGACAATTTATGAGTTATGAGCTATTGAAAAAATAATTAAACTAGAGTTTTTTGTTATGATGTGGTTTCATTTTATGTTCATTTTATGTTATGATGTGGTTAAAGACATAGGGTATTTCAAAATTGTAGTCAATTAATGGTAAATAATGAAGAATAAAAATAACTTTTTGAGAAATATATACAAAGGATTTTTGTTAAAAAAATTAGACTGATAGTACAAATAGTTAAGTAAAAGTGGTTAGTCTCATAAGAGACTCTTAATCTCAGGAAACAAACTGGAGGGGAGGGGGTGGGAGGGATGAGGTGGTTGGGTGAGGGACATTGGGGAGGGTATGTGCTATGGTGAGTGCTGTGAATTGTGTAAGACTTATGAATCACAGACATATACCCCTGAAACAAATAATACATTATATGTTAATTTTTAAAAAAGTGGTTAGTCTCCTAGAAACTCAGTTTTGTTTATAAAAGTTCCGTGGACCTTTTTCATTTTTTTTATTTTGCACCTCTTCATAAATGTTTCATAGCATGTTTCTCTACATTTAAGTATTAGATTAAAATAATCATGAATTCCCATGCATCTATTATGTTTTGTCTTTCAAGTTTATTTCTACAAGATAAGAGAACTGAAGAGAAAATAGAGGTTTATTATATTCTGTTAATTTCTTTAAGGAATATTTAATAGTCTTGCTTGCTGTGAGAAAGGAGCTGTGTTTATTTTTGTACGAATTTAATTCATATAGTCAAACCAAAATTCTGTCACTAAAACAGCACTATTTCTGTAGATGAGAATTCTGTCTCTCTCATTTTAGAAAATTTTGTTGGACTGGAGTGCCTGGGTGGCTCAGTCAGTTGGGCATCTGATTCTTGGTTTTGGTTGGAGTCATGGTCTTGGGGTCCTGGGATAAAGCTCTGAATCAGGCTGTGTGCTAGTCCCTCTGCCCCCCCCCCCCACTTGTGTGCTCTCTCTCTTCCTCTCCCTCTCTTTCAAATAAATAAATAAGTAAAATCTTTAAAAAAAAGAAAGAAATTTTGTTGGACTATAACCCCCTATAGCAAAGTAGTTTAATCAGTGTAAAAAATAGTTTATTTTCCTAATATCAATGAGATTGGAGCCAATCAGTGATGTCAACTCTACTCTAGATCATATATATGTTCAATAAATGGCTTTATCAGTCATTAAAACCTCATGAGATAGGATATGTCTGAGATGAGAAAAATCCTTCCAAACCACTGTGTAAGCAAGCCTTCATGAATATAATGCAGTAACTCTGTGAAGGCTGAGAAAGGGCAATAGAGAAGTATTTTTCATGGTACAGAATGTAGAACAAAATGATATCCTTAGTGAACCAAATACCTCTTCCACAGGCTTTAAAGCAGGGTTGAACTTCCTAAGGATGGAACACTGATAGTTCCGTTTTAGTATTTAATTCATTGGAAACAATGTAACTTCTAATAGCACTAGTGAAGATAACCAAGAAATGCCATATGATATGTATGACATTAGTTAAAATACAAATATGTATATTTGCATAAGTAAAGTCATATAGCAAACTGAATCTGGAGTCAGAAGATCCCATAGTCTGGCTCTACAAGGTCTTTTGAAATGGCCACTAGAAAATCACTCTTTTTAGACCTAAGTTTCTTTATCTGTAAAATGAACAATTTGGACTTAGTGATCTCTTTCAACTTTAACATTCTGTGATTTTTGCTGACCTATATTTCTCAAGTTCAGATTGGTAAACCATTTTTACAAGAGCAATTACAGTATATTTCCTTATTAGTTCATGGAGATAAACTAAGATAAAGATATAACACTAATAGAAGAACTGTTACTTATTTTTTCTTGAACATCGTCATTGTGTTCCTAAAAGTAGTTATGTTTTTGTCTTTATACCACATGTTATTGGGCATCAAAATAAAAATTTTATTTAAAAGATATAAAAGATCAAAGCAATTGGTTATCCTTTGTGTTATGAAGACATCAACAGTGAAGGGAAGATAAGCTCTATTGGACCTGATAGAAATGAACTGAAGTGTAGAGCAGAAGGTAACTCCATACCACTTGGAAAGTTACTGATATTTTACAATTCTTATTTATGAGTTCTTGATCTTGATGGGGAACTTCTTAATAAGATAAATCTCAGAGTAAAAGTAAAAATGTCATCTCTTAAGTATTTTCTCACTTAGGAGATTAAAAAGCAACTTCTTAAGGTACAGAAAGTTGAGGGGTTTATTTCAGTGCACAGATGTTTATTGAATCAGTAAAGGTAAAGAACTGAACTATCACTTGGTTAAATGATAGAGGTCTAATATTCCATGGTCATGATCAAAGGGGAGCAATGAAAAGAGAAATTCAGTTTGTGTTTTTGCCTTTAATAGGGGCTTTCTAAAGGAGAATATGTTAGAGTAACTGAGGTTGGAGAGCAAGAAAAATGAGACTACTTAAGTAAGATGGAGAAGATGCTGAGGAGAATTGGAGTCACTTTGCATTCATTGGGGATGCTGAATATATGATACTATTAACAGTTCATTTTATCAACAGAATGCAGATGTGAACTTAAGATCATTGAAAGGATAAATTTACTATTATTTTGTTTTTGTCTATTTCCTAAAATCCTTTGAGGCTTGGGTTTGCCTTTGGTATTTGGAAAGATTTCTGTCGTTATCAGTAAAATAGCTTCCTACATCATAATAACAATTTGTATAATATACAAATGCAGAAATATGGAGAAGGAATAAATACAGAAGAGAGCAAAATTTGTGAAATCTTTGAGACCATTTAAAATAATTTGAGGAAATATCTAGCCAAGTTTTTGAAGATGGATAAGTATTCATTCATATAGTGAATAATAATAAATATTTTAACACATAAATATGCATGGAGTTATGAAGCAAAAATATTGTATCCACCATACTCTAGTAATTTTGGATTGCTGGAATCTGATGTCCAAAGATAAAATATAGCAAGAGACGAGGAAGACAATTTAAGAAGCCAATGCAATAATCCAGGCAAATGTTGAAAGGACCATATCTAAGTTAGTGGCAGAGGGTTAGGAAAAAATAGGTCCAAGTGGAACTTAGGATATAGGATCTTTGAGATTCAGTGATTATTGGAAGGAGGGGATATTTTAAGCACTTTGTTATAAGAGCATTATTGATCCATAAATAACTATGATGGCAGGAATTATCAGGACCAAAAAAAAAATGCCCTTAAGTGTTTACATGATGATTATTACCTGCACATGCTTTCATTTAAAAACCTAGATGGTCAGGGGTACCCAAGTGGTTTAGTATATTAAGCATGGAACTCTTGATTTTGGCTCAGGTCATGATCTCAGGATCTCCTCCCATTCATGTGTGCACATGTTCTCTCTCCCTCTCTCTCTCTAAATCAAATAAAAAAAAAAAAACCTGGATGGTTAAATTATTCACTTTTCATCCAGATATTTTATTGTTGAGTAGACAGAGGAAAAGCAGTTAAGATTAGAGTGTGACATGTTTTAAAAATAGTAACAGTAAAAGATAAAATATATTAAATATAATTAGTATTGATTTATTTAAATGCTAAAGTCAGTTAAATGACAGAAAAATATTTTCATGATATTCAGTATTTTCTAAATCCTTTTTACTATTTTGAGAACATACTTCAGAAATACCCATCAACATCTTTGCTTTTCGTTGCAATGTAAAAGGATAAAGTAGCAATTCCTTTCTGGCAGAAAAACAAAACCACAGCAACTTTTCTTTCTTTGATGTATGCATCTTTTTTAATATCTCCATCTGTGTCTCCTTTCACAATATAGCTAATTAAATTTTTGTTTTCTTACACTGTAAATGCAGCTGGAATGCCCTAGTTACTAAAAATGGCTAAAGTAATGTAATTCTTGTTAGAGCTCATTTGATTACAGACTTGCTCACTACAGCAGGCGACACCAATTTCTTCTTGAGAAAAAGATGAAATAATTTATAAAAATCTATTTTAAAATATTTCATTGCTTAGCAGCGGTCTTTGCTGGGCACAGTCCTAACAGTCATTCTGTTACTAAAATTTTTTTTAAAAAGGCAATCATAATTTAGTAATATAAGATGTAATTATAAGAAGATATCTACTCTATTTAGCTCACTTCTAAAATATAATTAGTATTAAGTAATATTTATGAACCTGGAATTTTATACATATACACACAACACTCATTCATGTGTGTGTGTATGCATATAATATGTCTACAATTATTGGATATAATCAGAAAATACTTTATTTGTCTATATTTTGCTGCTTAACCAACAACCACAAAACCTAGTGTATTTGAATAACATTTGTTTAGTTCCTGATTCTGTGTATCATCAGTTTGAGTGGGAATCAGAATGGAAGTTCTCACAATACTTTAACTTGGGTCTACTGATTCATCTGCAATCATTTATTGGCTAGGTGGGCCTCTCTGCTTTTAAGTGTTGACTGACTATTGGCTGGGATAATAGGCAAGTAGGTTATGACTCTCTCATCATCTGTTGTTGTTGTTGTTTCCATAATGCTATCAGATATCAAGAATGGAGAGAATGAAAACTCCAATGCCAATTACTATTCAAGTCTCTGCTTGTGACCTGTTTGCCACTGTCTCATTGGCCAAAGCGATTCACGAGGCCAAATATAAGATCAGTGTAGGATGGAGATACGAATGGGGAAGGTAAATGGAGAAACATGGAGACGTGAATATATTAGGGGCAATTATTATACCGGTTTACAGGAAAATGATACTCTAGCGGTATGCCTGTATCTGTCTTCTATCTGTCTGCAAATCAACAGAGTAAATGACTAAATTCATGTTCTACCTTTACAGTACAAGCATTGACCCACAGTAGGCCATTTTGCTGAAACTAATGGCATTATATGAAAGAAACAATGTGACCAGAGCAGCACCTCTTTAGCTAGCATTTTGTATTTTGTAAATTCTTACTTCCTAAATACTAATTTATTTACTTATTTTTAAATTTGCAAATATATATGATTTTTCTAACTTAAGTTGCAAATAGACACTGAGGTATCCCTCAGTGATTCCTGCTTTCTAGTATACATGCCTTATATAATCCCCTTACTTGTGACTTGCTTCATCTTCATAGACTATGAGAAAAAGGATGTCAGTCCCATGATTGCGTTATATATTTTATAAGATTCTGTCTTGCTGGCAGTATTCTTCCCACTCTACTCCTGGCCTTGAATAAGCAAATGGTCATGTTGTGAAATGCCCATGGAAAGGGCCACATGGCAGGTAACTATGGATGACTGTTCTCTAGGAGCTGAGGGTGGCCTCTAGATGACAGCCAGTAAGAATCCAGGGCCATCAATCATAGCTTAGAAGTTGATTCATCCCCTTACAAGTCTCCAGATGAATGAAGCTCAGATGGACGCTTTACATGAAGTCTTATGAGAGACCCTGTTAGAAGATCTAGTCAAGCTGTGCCTGAACAAGGAAACTGAGATAATAAAACTATTGTTTTAAACCACTAAAGTTGTGATGATTTGTTGCCATAGAAATAAACCTATGGGGAGCCTGGGTGGCTCAGTTGGTTAAGTGTCTGCCTTCAGCTCAGGTCAGATCCCAGCCTGCATCAATCTTCTTCACAGTGGGGAGTCTGCTTCTCCCTCTCCCTTTGCCTGCTGCTCCCCCTGCTGGTGTGTGCACGTGCTCTTTCTCTCTGTCAAATAAATAAATAAAACCAAAAATAAATAAATAAATAAATAAATAAATAAATGAAAGAAAGAAAGAAAGAAAGAAAGAAAGAAAGAAAGAAAGAAAGAAAGAAAGAAAACTAATACACAGGCAGCAAATAATCCACTTCAGTTAAGATCTACATTGAAAAATGTTCTAAGGGGCACCTGGGTGGCTCAGTTGGTTAAATGGCTGCTTTCCGCTCAGGTCATGATCCTGAAGACCAGGAATCAAGTCCCACATCAAGATTCCTGCTGGGCAGGAAGCCTGCTTCTCCCTCTCTCAGTCCCTCTGCTTGTGTTCCCTCTCTAGCTGTGTTTCTCTCTGTCAAATAAATCAATAAAATCTTTAAAAAAAAAGAAAAGAAAAATGTTTTAATTTGGACTTTATTGTTTTAAGGCTTATTTTTACACAAAGGCTATCAAAAAAGCAATAGCTTTATGTTTTATAAGTGGAACTGTAGAAATTTCTTGAATTACACATTTTCCAGACTCTGTCAACATATATTCATATATTACACTTCAGATTTGGGCAGAAGTTCTGTATAATTAGCTCTGGGAATAGAAGACTTAATCGAAACAATTTGAAAATTGCTACTTCCTCCCTGTATTCAACCCTAAGCCTTGACATGATACATGTGGTTACAGCTTTATTTCTTCCAAAATAGTAGGAAATAATCACTTTCATTTTCATTGTAAAATACAGTGAATTTACAATGACTAATCTCTCCAAGTTAATTATGTATTTAACCTGAAACCATTTAAAATATATGCTAAGTTTTTCATGTTTTATGTCAAGGATATGTGTTCTATTTGATTATCTAAGGATGAATTCAGGGAAACAAAGGACTAAAGCCAGTTTATGCTGTTTGTGGGCCACCGGAAAAGAAAAATGTGATACTAAGAGCTCATATTTTGAGGTCCTTTACAGAAGAATATTTAACTATTTTAGTTTATCAAAATATATTGATTATAAGAAACAAGGTTTTTTTCCTCTTGTATACCATTATTTTAACAGAAAGTTGCTCTTAACATATTTTATTTATCTTTATCTTCTGTAAATATAGACACTATGCTCATTTTTATATTGTGTGAAATGAGTATGAGCTGGTAAAAAATCATTTTGTAACAATTTTGACACTGAAGCATTCTATCATCCTGCAATTGATACTGTGATGTTAATGTTAATAAGTTAAAAAAAAAAAAACAGCATAGTTTCAAGGGAAATATTTGGAAGGAAAAGGCAATACTATTATTGGGATTAATAAGATTACTTAATTAGTATTAAGTATCTTCTAGTTATTTTCCCTTTGAAATATTTTCCTTTCTTCCTTTTCTTTTTTCTTCTACTTTCCTTCCAAAATTAACATGTCCATTTGAAATGGAAGTTTCAGAATCAAGTTCTATAAATGCTATATAGTAGAGTAAAAATATGTAAACAGAGCTTAACAAAAATTCTCTGTTTTAAATGAAAAAAGATTGCCATTGTATTCCAGAGTTACTCTGAGGAGAAAGATAGCATGAGTGAATAGAGAATAGGAGACAAGTGCTGGTGATGACAGCTTTAGAACTAAGTGAGAAAAACGTAGGTTTTTATTTTTATTTTTTTATCAGCGCCTATTGTTTATTTTATTTTTGTATGTTGTACAAGATGGTGTTTTTCTTCTAAAGGCATAAACATGATGACTTAACATACACACACATACACATGGGAAATTATTACTACGATCAATTAGTACATCACCTCAAATAGTTATTATTCTTTTTGTGCCTGGTTAAAAACATAAGATATACTTGTTTTGCAAATTTCAAGTATATAATACACTGTTAATAGCTATAATCACTATACTGTATATTCGATAGCCAGAACTTAATTCATTTAAAAAAATATTTTATTTATTTATTTGACAGAGAGAAACACAGCTAGAGAGGGATCACAGCAGAGGGAGTGAGAGAGGGAGAAGCAGGCCTCCTGCCAAGCAGGGAGCCCAACGCCGGGCTCAATCCCTGGACTCGGGGATCATGACTAGAGCCAAAGGCAGATGTTTAACGACTGAGCCACCCAGGTGCCCCAGAACTTATTTCATTTTTAACTGAAAGTTTGTAGACTTTGGCCAACATCTCCCCATTTCCCCACCCTCTAGGCTCAAGACGCACTGTTCTACTCTCTGGTTCTATGAGTACAACTTCTTAGGTTCCACAAATAAGTGAAATCATACAATATTTCTTTCTCTGTCTGCTTACTCAACTTACTCCACTTAGCATTATGTATATCAAGTTCAACCATGTTGTCAAATGGACAGCTTTCCTTCTTACTTATTATTGTATATTTCTACTATATATACATATACATAATAGAAAATATATATACATATATATATATATATATAGTGAATAATTCTATAGTGAACAGAGAATGCAGATATCTCTTTGAGCTATTGTTTTTTTTCCTCCTCTGGATATATATTCAGAAGTGGAATTGCAGGATCATATGACAGTTTTATTGTTACTTTTTTGAAGAAAATCCATACTGCTTTTCATAGTGGCTATACCAATTTACACTCCCACAGTACACAAATGTTCCCTCGTTCCATACTCTTGCAATACTAATTATCTCTTTTTTTTTTTGATACTAGATATCCTAATGGGTGTGAGGTGATACCTCATTGTGGTTTTGACTGATATTCCCCACATAATTAATGATGTTATCTGTTTCATGTATCTGCTATTTGTGTGTTTTCTTTGGAAGAATGTTTTTTCAGGTACATTGTCCATTTTCAGTTGTGCATTTTACTTATTTATTTATGTTTGCTATTTAATTTTATGAGTTCCCTATATATGTTTGATATTAACCCCTTATCAGATATATGATTTGCAAATATTTTCTCTCATTCGATAGGTTGCTTTTTCATCTTGTTGCTTGTTTCTTCTACTATCCAAAAGCTTTTTAATTTAATGTAGTCTCTCTTATTTATTTTTACTTTTGTTTTCTTAGCTTTTTTTATACCCACAAATCATTTCCAAGACCAATATAAATGAAATTTTTCTCTATATTTTTTCCTTAATGTTTTATGTTTCCAAGTGTTACACATAAGTCTTGAATCCATTTCAAATAAATTTTTATGTATGGTAGAAAGGTCAAAATCAATTCTATTGCATGTACTTATGTAGTTTACCAATACCATTTATTAAATGAGATATTTTATTTTATTTTAAGATTTGATTTATTCACTTGAGAGAGAGACAGACAGAGAGAACACAAGTAGGGGGAAAGTCAGAGGGCAAGGGAGAAGCAGATTCCCCACTGAGCAGAGAGCCCGATTCAGGGCTTACTCCCTTGACCTGGAGATCATGGTCTGAGTCAAAGGCAGATGCTCAACCATCTGAGCCACCCAGGCACTCCTACCAATACCGTTTATTGAAGAGACTGTCTTTTCTTTTTGTTCTTGGTGCATTTGTTAAATATTAGTTGACTATATATGTGTGGGTTTATTTTTGGGCTGGTTTTGTTTCTGTTCTGTGAGGCTAAGTGTTTTTATGCAGGTGTCATATTGCTTTGATTGCTGTAACTTTGTAGTAGAGTTTGAAATCAGGAAGTGTGATGCATGCTTCTAGTTTTGTTCTTCTTTCTCCAAATGGCTGTGGCTATTTGGGGTCTGTTTGGCTATTTGGGGTTTCATGCAAATTTTATAATTCTTTCTATTTCTGTGGATAATATCATTGGAAATTGATAGGGACTGTCATGAATCTGTACATTGCTTTGCATAGTATGAGTAGTTTGACTATATTAAGTCTTCTAATCCACGAACATGGTATATCTTTATTTGTATCTTCCTCAATTTATTTCATTAGTGTCTTAAAGTTTTCAGTGTATAGATATTTTACCTCCTTAGTTTATTCCTAAATATTTCAGTATTTTTCACAGAGTTGTAAATGGAATCGTCTTAATTTTGTTTTCCAATAGATCATTGTTAGTATGTAGAAATGCACCTGATTTTTGTATATTAATTTTGTACCTTGTAACTTCACTGAATTTGTTAGTTTCAAAGGACCTTCAGTGAAGTCTTTATGGTTTTATCTATATAAGATCATGTCACCTGCAGAGACATAGTTGAACTTCTTCCTTTCTCATTCGGATGCCAATTAGCTCATTTTCTCTCAGGCTAGGATTTCCAGTGCTTTTTTGAAAAGAATAGAAATACTGTTGAATAGTATAGAAACGATAAGAGTGGGAACTCTTATCTTGTTCCCAAATTCAGAGGAAATAATTTCACCATGGAATATGTTAGCCATAAACTTGTTATATATAGCCTTCATTATGTTGAAATTCATTCGTTCTATAACTAATTTGTTATCACAAAAGATGTTGAATTTTGTCAAAGGCTCATTCTGCGTTTTTTGAGCTGATTAATATAGTCCTTTTGTTAATATTTTGTATTATTTTGTTAATATGATATAGCATGTTTATTGATTTGCATATGTTGAGCCATCTTTTCATTCCCAGGATAAAGTCTACTCGATCATGGTGCATGATTCTTTTTATATGTTGTTGAATTCAGTTTGCTCTGATTTGGAGCTTTAATTTGTTAAAAATTTTTGTTTACTGCTACAATCTCCTTACTTGTTATTAGTCTGTGAAGATTTTCTATCTCCTCATGATTCAGTCTGGGGAAGTGGTATGCTTTTAGGACTTTGTCCATTTCTTCTTGGTTATCCTATTTGTTACTATATAATTATTCATAGTAATTTCGTATGATCCTGTTTTTGTTGTATCAATTATAATGTTTTCTCTTTCATTTATAAGTTTATTTGAGTTCTCTTTTTTCTTAGTCTACTAAAGATGGGTTACTTTTTATCTTTTCAAAAAAAGCCCACTATTCCTAGTTCCATTGATCTTTTCTATTGTCTTTCAATCTCTCATTTATTTTGCTCTAATCTTTATTATTTTTCTGTTATACTAATTCTGAACTGACTTTTTTGTGTTTTATTTGTTTATTGTTTTTTCTGTTTCCTTGAAGTGTAGTGTTAGACTGTTTTAGTCTTTTTCTTGATGGAGGTGATATCACCATAAACTTCCCTTTTGGAATTACTTTTGCTAGATATGTTTTATTTCCATTTTAATATTTCTCAAGATACTTTTTGACTTCTCTTTTGATTTCTTCCTTTGGTTGTTCAAAAGTGTGTTGTTTAATTTCTACATTACTATGTACATTTTCCAGTTTTCTTCCTATTATTGGTTAGGTTCATATCATTGTGGAAAGGAAAAAAACGATGTGATTTCAGTCTTTTAGAATTTGTTATGACTCATTTAGTAGAACATATAATCTATCTTGTAGCATATTCCACGTGAATCATTCCATTCGAAAAGAATGAGTGTTCTGATAATGTTGGATGGATTGTTCTAAATATAGCTATCAAATCCATTTGATCTATAATATTATTCATGTTTGTTTCCTTATTGATTTCCTGTTTAGATAATCTAAACACTGATGAAAGAAGGGTAGTGAAGTCACTTCCTGTTATTGTTATTGCTGTCTATTTAGCTCTTCAATTCTATTAACATTTTCTTTATATATTAGGTGTTGCAATGTTGGGTGCATATATATTTACTATTGTTGTATCTCTTTGATGAATGGACCCATTTGTTATTGTATAGTGTGACCTTCTTTGTTTCTTGTGACTGATTTTGGTCGACAGTCTATTCTGTCTGCTATAAGTGAGTTTTGCCACCCCTACTCTGTTTGGTTACTATTAGCTTTAACAATTTACAATAGTTCACAATTTCTTCACTTTCAGTGTATGTGTGCTCTTAAAATTAAGGTGAATCTCTTGTAGATTGCATATTATTAGACTCTGTTTGTTTTATTCATTCCACCACTCTGTTTTCTGATCAAAGAAGTTAATCTATTTACAATTAAAATAATTACTACTAAACAGAGACTTACTATTGCCATTTTGTTAATTATTTTCTAGCTTTTAGCATTCCTATGTTCTTTTCTTTCTCTATTGTCATCTTTCTTTGTGATGTGTTGGGGTTTGTTTGTGGTGGCATGTATTGATTTCTTTTTCTTTCTCTTTTATGTGTCTACTAGAGGTTTCTTATTTGTGTTTACTTTGAGGTTTATGGAAAACATTTATAACCAGTCTATATCAAGCTGATTACTACTTATATTCAATTGCAAAAAGAAAACAAAACAAACATCTCTGTATATTTACCATCCTCCTCTTAATTTTTCATCTGTTGATGTCCCATTTTAGATCTTTTTATATTTTGCATCTATTAACAAATTCTTGTAACTATAGTTGTTAATACTTTTGTCTTTTAACTTTTATGCTAGAGTTATAAGTGATTTATGTACCATCATCACAGTAGTATTCTGAATTTGACTATATATTTACCTTTACCTGTAGATTTTATAATTTTATATGCTTTCATGTTATTTTTTAGTGTTCTTCTGTTTCAACTTGAAGAACTTCCTTCTGAATTTCTTATAAGGCAAGTCTAGTGGTGATGAACTCCCTCAGTTTTCATTTGTTAAGAGATTTTTTTTTAATCTTAACTTTTTTTAAAGATTTTATTTATTCATTTGACAGAGAGAGATCACAAATAGGCAGAGAGGCAGGCAGAGAGAAAGGAAGAAGCAGGCTGCCCTTCCGAACAGAGACCCTAGTGCGGTCCTCGATCCTAGGACACCAAGATCATGACCTGAGCTGAAAGCAGAGGCTTTAACCCACTGAGCCATCCAGGTGCCCTTAATCTTCATTTCTGAAGGCATCTTTGCTGGGTAATGTATTCTTACTTGGCACTCTTTTTTTTTTTTTTTTTTTTTTTTTTTGGAGCATGTTGAATATATACTCTCTGTCCCTCCTGTCCTGCAAAGTTTCTGTTGAGAAATCTTCTGTAATCCTTGGTGGCAGGGGGTGGGTTTCCTTATATGTGATGAGTTAGTTTTCTCCTGCTGCTTTCAAAATTCTCCTTTTTTCTTTAGCTTTTGACAATCTCATTATAATGTATCTTGGGATAATCTTTGATTACTCTTGCTTGGGTCCTTTGATCTTCATGTATCTGCATGTCTGTATTTCTCCCAAGATTTGGGAAATTTTCAACCATTTTTTCTTTAAATATGCTTTCTAAAATTTTGTCTCCATTCTAGTCCTTGAATTCTGAAAATATGTATAAATTTGTCTTTTGTACTATCTTATAGATCCCATGTCATTTCTTCATGTGTTGACATTCTTTTTCTTTTTGTTCATTAGCTAATTTTAAATGCCTTATTTTTGAATATTATTATTATTATTATTATTATTATGTGACTGTGCTAGTAAAGCTTTCTATTTACCATTTCAGTTTTATCATTGTATTCTTCAGCTCTAGGATTTTTCTTTGATTCATTTTTATGGTTCTGTTTCTTTATTTTTCATTGTTTTACTTTTCACTGTTCCCTGTTCTTTGTTTTCCTGATTTTGCTTACTTGTGCATTTGTATTATATTGCATCTCATTGAGCTCCTTTGAGATGATTATTTTTAAGTCTATGTCAGGTAATTTATAGATTTTCCTTTCTTTAGGTTCATTTAATAGAGCTTTATATTAGTCTATATTTTCAGTGTCACATTTGCCTGATTTGTTGTGATCCATGTAGCTTTGTTTGAAGGAGCAAACACTTCTTCCAGTCTTTACAGACTGGTTTTGGTTAAGCAGGGTTGAAGCCAAGTCATGTAGCTGGTTCCATAGTACAGTCTGTGTTTAGAGGGCTTGTTACTAGGATCTTGAGCAATTATGGATCCTCTTTGGCAATTGGGTGGACAGAATATCCAGTAGGGCTGGCACTGGTACAAATGTCCACTTCAGGATTTACAGACAGTGGGTCTGTTATCTGGCACATGGATGGGTGAGGCTCCTGACAAGTCTGGGGGGGAGGTGCTTCTGACAGATCACTGGGCAGACCTGTGTGTGGGTAGGATTGGCCCTGGAATATAACTGAAAGGGGCTGGAACCATTACAAGACTGCTTTAACATCCACTGTTGAGACAGGTCAGTGGGCCTACCTCTGGAGATGAACATGAATATATCTCATTAGCCATGCAGGACTGCTATGTGACTATGGGTGCAAGTTACAAGAGCTAGGTTATAGGGCTACTTGAATTTCCATAGTTTGATTGAGATTGATGGGTCTATCTAGGATCTGAGTGGTTATATCTCCTGGTGGGCCTCTAGGTGCACAGGAGTGTTCTCTGACTATTACTGATAGGTCTTGGAACCAAATTACAAGTCCAGGATTTGTAGTTGAACTAATGTCAGAGAGGCTGCCTTGGAGCATGGGTAGGTGTTTTCCTGGCTGGTCCCTGGGCAGGTGGGAGGTTATGAATAGTGACCAAGAGGGGCTAAAGCCAGGCCTTAGGCAACTTCAAGGTCTACAGTTGGGGCCAAATCTGGAGAGCCTGTTATCTGTAGCATGAGTAGGTTGACTCTGGGCAAGTTCCTTGGCATATGTTGCTGGTGGAAAGACCAAGGCCAAACTGGGTTGAAACCGAGTCTGCAGAGGGACAGAGCTGTTTCTGGGTCTGTACCTGGAAACACAGCCTATAATTCTATTCCCAGGAGACCAGTGGAGGACTTTCTGTTCTTCATCATTATGATGCTACTCAACATACAAGAAGGTTGTAATTGGGGATGATGGTCATTCAGAATGTCATGGGTAGGTGCAGTAAGTTTTTACTTTGTTAGTATTGTTTAAATTTATGGTTTAAAAGTTATGTTGTTAAGGTATAGAAGAATAGAGATAATGTAATCAAGCAGATTGATACAAAATTTATATTTTTTCAAAAGACATTATGGTCTTACTTAAACTAAGCTGCCTAGAAAATAAGCACCATGATGAATTACATCAGAATGTTGTGGCAGGAAGGAGTCTTCATGGGGTGAGTAAGAATCAGCCAGTGTCAGTTTGCATTTTTCCAAAGCTTATAGAGCTGATTAGACAGAAGAAATGTATGATTATATTACATATACCAATCCACAATTTCATGCATTTTTCTAGGTCATTTACTTGAAGAGAGATTTCAGCAAAAACAAATCTATCTTATTTCATTTGGGATGCCAAGATGAAGTGACATTTTTGCAATTGAAAATAGTATTGGTGGAATAACACAATTCAATACTTGATAAATATCATTTTCTCAGGCCAAAGGCATTTAGAGTTTCAATACTGCAAAGTCCATTGTAGAAAAAAAGAGACAAAAAGGAAAATCATGGTGGATATGAAAATGAAGTTTTCAATTTTCAAGGAAAGATAATCATTTCACCATATTCAATTAAAAAATACAACAGAACTGAAAAAGTAATGCAGTTGAGCAGAACAAACAATAAGAGATTTCAAAATGGTAGTATTTACATTAAAATGTTTATCAATTATACTATAATGTTTTCAAAACAATTTTTTGCTGATGAATGGAACTCAACATGAGTAGTTTGAATCAGTTTAGATCTCATAGACTATATGGAAAAAGAAAATAATTTAGAAATGATTTAATGAAGTTTTCTCATTATATCAATGAATAAACTGAGGCCAAGCATAATCAAGGATTCACCCTAAATTATTAATTGTGACAGTCAGAATAAGGATTCTAAACACCTAACCTGAACTCTATACTCTTGATTTATATTATGCAGCAATATTTAATGAAGCTTCTCATGATTAAATTGAATATTTTATAGCTCTAAATTTAATACTTATATGTCAGGGTAAATGTATAATTTTTGTCATATTTTGACATATAAATGTCATAAATTTTATTTTAGTCAGCCATTAATTACCTCAATATGAGCAATATTCAGTGAATTATTGGTCCAAATGTCAGGAGAATTTCCAGGTTTTTTGCTAAGTTCTCAATTGATAAAGGAGTAGATGAAATTTGCAAAACATGAAGAAATGTATAGCAATGAAAAAGTTTTTCAGCACGGATTCTTGAAATCCATGAGAAATTATGAAATATGATATTATTCATAATTTTCATCATTTCTTTACACTGTTTCATGTATATATTCACAAGCAGTGGAGACTGACTCCTCCTGCTTGCCCACTCTCTTTGGAGATGAAAAAAAAAAGCTTATTAGTTTACAAAAAGTTCATCAGCCTTTCCTAAATCCATTACCAATTTTCTGCCTTCCTGGGATAATGAACACATGATTTCCAATTTCAACTTATTTCCCACTTGAAAGGTGGGCATTCTCTATTTACAGAGGTGTTACAAAGTAGAAAAATGCAAGACCCTCTTATATAAAAATATTTACATTCAAAGAGCATCTCATACTTATGTTCCATCCTTTTGTAATTTATACCAATTATCTCATTGGAAGTGAATAGCCTAAGCCTTATGGAGCCCTATTCTTCTAGAAATATAAATGGAAATAATTATATAACCTGATAGTGATACTCATGCTTGTTTTTATCTGTAAATATTTAGTATTTTGTTAGGTCCAGGTATTAAATTTAAGGGGAGACTTCAACAAATAGTAAAAATGATGAAATAGAAGGATGTGTCAAAATATGTGTTGTGAAAAATAATTGAAGAATATAGAAATATTTTATCTGAATGTCTAAGTGTCTTGCAGTAGCTCCCACCAAATACATTTTGGTGCTACAATTCTAAGGATGAAATTGGTGGAATTGGGATGTATAGTTATCAAATATAGTGAGGCAGAAACAGCTTCAAAAAATGAAGAACCTGCATTACAGATAAATCTGTAGGTGACATGGGCAATTTTGGTGTTTGAAAATTTCTGATTATAGGAAGAGTTTACACAGAGGTTGATAGTCATTTGTCAGGATGCTTATTCTTTGTCAGT
The DNA here is from genome assembly GCA_004023965.1 of Spilogale gracilis. Lineage (NCBI taxonomy): Eukaryota > Metazoa > Chordata > Mammalia > Carnivora > Mephitidae > Spilogale > Spilogale gracilis. The sequence continues at coordinate 21,037 of PITA01007335.1, forward strand.
AGATGTGCCTTTCCTTTAAGCCCAGAAATCCTAGGATTCTGTATGTTTCTTAGTATTACTTTTCATCCAGTGTCATAGGCTGACACAGAATTTATGTGAAACAAATTGTAAATCTTATGTATTAAGAGGCAATCTGTGAAGCTGGAGATAAAAGCAATGTGAAAATTATAGAGAAAAATCCTGTGCTGTTTTATTCCAAAATTATGGAATAATTATGAACAAACCTTTCTTAATATGTTTCTTTTTAGCATGTGTATGTGTTGATGTTAGTGTGCACATGTATAGCAGAGAAGAGGTGAGCACAATAACCTAAGTAGAAAACTCACCATTCTTTTTGGAGTCTAGGAAGTAATACATGTTTGAAGAGTTATTTCCTTCTGATATTTAGACCAAATTTTCTCATTTTAACTCAATCCATTTGTTCATTCCACACCTTAATAATCTCCTCAGTGAAATGTTCAATAATTCTTTTTCTTCCTTGTTCTTACACCTTTCAAATATTTGTAGGCTTTTATCATCTTACCTTTTAGTCATCATTTTGCACAGTTATAGAGACACTGGGTCTTTAATCTTCTTTCATAAGTCAGAACCTATATTCCCTTAATCATTGCTTTTACGCTTCTCTGAACTTACTCTACAAGTCTTTTATCTATAGTGTTCTGGTTCTGAGATGTCTAAAACCAAATATTTAATAATAAGTACAAATGTGTAAGTGTAACTTACCTTATCTTGAGGCTCTTTACCTAGGGAAATAAAGGAGGTTACTATTTCTTCTGTGTTCTACTATTCTTTAGAACATAGAAGGACTTAAGTTTCTTTGAAATCTCTTGGTTAGAGGGAGAATCTGTAGTGGTAAGAGGTGATTTTTTTTCCTTCCAGTTCCCTGTGTTGCTTTTCTTCTGAAAGTATTATTCATGCTTTCTGGTTTTAATTCGATGATCAGTGTTTCAATTTATTTAATTTCTAGTTCTGTTTTTCCTGTTATTTAGCACTATTTTATTTTAAATCATAACTTAGATTCAAACATTTTGTAATATTGTACCCAACTATATCTAATAAGATGTGGACTGTGGGAAGGTTCACAATAGGCAAAGAAGGTAAGTGTCTTAAAAGAGTAAAATTCAATTATACTGTAGATATTAAGCACATCTGAGAGCAGCATCTTCAGTTTTAAAATTCCTCTTTGGAGTCTATGGCTGGAAGAAAGAAGGATGCCGTTTTCTTTCTCCCCTCTTCCCTTTCAATTCTTTTCATTTAGCTTCTGAATATCATTCCTGATTTGTGCAATTTTCATCAGCTTGCACATTGTAGAGCCATTAGTTCATTTGATTAGGGGCTTTATTCTTCTCTGCCCCACAGTCAAATTCTTTCTACACTTTAACTCTAGGTTTCCAAAAAACATTAATATCTTTGCTTGAAACTTGACCTGCTTTCACTAACCATTTTTACTTCTTCAACTTTGTCATTTTCTGGTCTCCAAGCCAAAGGAAAAGTCACCAAACCTTGAATATAGTGGAGAATTGAAAACCTAAGAGTTCTTCATTAAGTACTACCTTAAAAATAAAAATAGTTAGATTTCTTATAGCTATCCATTAGACTTTTCCATGCCAAGCACTTCTTACTATGCAGGTAAACCACACAATAGTTTGTACAAGTGATGGGATTAACCTGCAATATGCTCCAAATGAATGTAGTCGATATGTACACAAATCATGTTGTTAATATTTCAAATGACTTAATTTACTTCAGGCAGTGGTGCTAATCATGACTGAAGCAGATGCATTTTTTTTTTTTTGACATGGGAGAACGAGACAACTAATTTAAGTAATTCCTTCAAGACCAATGATCTATGTGGTTATTTTTATAATTCATCTTACCTGGATAATGACAATAGCTTGTTTTGAAAGTGTAGAATAAGCTTCATTTTTGAAACCATGGTCTGTAGCTGAAGCTGTTGATATACTTTGCAATGAACAATACTTTACAGAACATGAATTAAATATATATACACACATACAAATACATAAAGGGTTAAAAAATTCAAAGTAGGCAGTGTGCACATCAGGTAATTAGGACTAATATGTTGTTTGGAATTAAAGTCGAATCCTTTTAATTGGCACATCTCAGTGGGAATAGAAATACAAACTTGTAATTAGGTGATTGGCCTGATTATCAAAGCTTCATTGGCATAGATTGTACTGAGATAATTTTTTTTTCCTTTGGCATGAGTTTCTCAAACAACTATAGCATGATATGGGAAATATACTGAACAACGATAGAAGTTCTTTAATGTTGTCTAAAATGAACAAATGTATAGAGTAAAGAATATAAAGTAAAGAAATAGCCAAAGCTGTGTGTGAGAATTAGCACTTTTAGAAGAAAAATATATTTGTTATTTTAGTAAAATAATGTATTTTTAATAATCATTTAGATATACTAGACTAAAGCTTCTGACAATTAAGTGGTCGGTGAAGTAGGTTTGTCATTATTAGGCACCGAGTGATTTCAACTCTGATCTATGTTCAGGAGACCAACTACATTACTGTGAGGTATACAGAGGGAAGTTATAAACAAGAATGAGAATTCCTCTTCTTTTTTTTTTAAGGTTTTATTTTATTTGAGCAAGTAAGAGAGAGAGCATGAGTGGGGTGAAGGGCAGAGGAAAAAACAGACTCCCTGCTGAGCAAGAGGCCAATGCAGGGTTCAATCCTGGGACTCCAGGATCACGATCTGAGCTGAAGGCTGATGCTTAACCAACTGAGCCACCCAGGTGCCCTGAGAATTCTTTTTAATTATATATAAAAGCCTAAAGAGGTGGGAAGGGTATAGAAAGCTTCTAAAGTTAAAGAGCTATAAACAAAAGTAACTATAAATTGTTTTATGAATTCATTATATAACATTTAACAACATGTCATTGCTATTTTGTTCCTTTATGCCACTGTGTGTGTTCCTGACCCTGGAAATCAAGACTTCAACAGATTAAAAAAGTCATCTAATTCATATTGTCACATAACAGCCCCAAATAATTCATTGAAGATCATTTATGCACTCTTAATTAGAAATTGTACTAATAGAGAGGGTTGTGGGCACAAGTTTCTATACTTAGGAAAATGGATTTTAAATAATAGTAATGGTTCACATAAAATCTTAAAGAATGTGTTGAAATATGAAATAAACTATATCCTGGGACACCAGGGTGGCTCAGTTTGTTGAGCAGGCAACTCTTCATTTTGGCTCAGGTCATGATCTCAGGATCCTGGGATTGAGCCCCAACTTGGGCTCTGTGCTCAGTGGGAAGTCTGATTGAGGATTCTCTCTCTCCCTCTGCCCATTCCTCCCCACTCTCTCTCTCTCTAAAATAAATAAATCTTAAAAAAAAAGAATAAACTATATGAAATACTTTAGAAAACTAACTTATGTCTAGTTCTTATGTTATATGGGAATTAAATTTTATATTCCCTAAATGCTATTTAGATATTCCATTTCTCATAATTATATATAGCTGAATTTGAATGTCATATAAGTGTGCATGTGAATGGATGTGTGTGTGTGTGTGTGTGTGTGTGTGTGTATGCAGCTCAAGCTACATTTCCTGCAAATAAGAAAAGCTCTCTGATTTATAGTAAATTGAATTATATGAAAACAGGGAGGACAAAATTAAAATATATGAGTACAAGTTATTTCCTTGTCCAACACACTGCGGATTAGTATCATCATTTTCAAAGAACCACAGAGGGCTCACCTTAAAAAAAAATATAAAACGAACGGAAATATAAAGTTTTATTTATTGTATTTATACAGTGTGGACAGGTGTTCTGGGTAAGATAGATGCTACCTCACCCCCAGTCATTCACATTAGCTCTGTAGGCAGTCAAAGACTGTTTATACCATAAAGATTGTTTGTTTTTATTTTATAATGGAAATCTGGCTCAATAATGCTTTGTGTAATACTCTCTACTCCTTGAAAACAATAGACATACCAATAAAACATACAGATGAACTTGGACTGTTTTTTGGGTTAAAAGGTCACCCCAGGAAAAGATAATCATTTTCTGTTAATGTTTAAACCACTATGCACTTCACTGAACTATATGAAAGGACACAGTGTCTTATTAGAAGATTATTTTACATTATAGGCTGACAAGAATGGCTTGTAAAGTGTGATTCATGCTCTGAAACAGTACACTAAAGATAATTTCTCCCCTGTCTAGTCTGTAATAATGAAAATAACCAAGAAACTCCATCCTAGACTTTATAGGTCTATAAACATATACAAAATCAGGTCTCCCTATGCCACTATTGTTTCTTTCCATTCCTATTTACTATGATTATTCCCTTTATCCAGAACACACTTATATATAAAAGAGAATAGGATCAGCCATATTAATTTTCAGTAGTACTTTCTCACTTTCAGAATGAGCAAGGCATCAAACACCAAATGATAAGAGGAGAAAGTATCAATTAAGTATGCTCTGTGAATTTAATCTATAATTTATCTATTGATCTATTCAGTGTAAGAATAATTTTGTCCAGTTAATGTTATTACTCAAAACCAACCAATTAAAAGATAAGGAACTATCAAAATATCCTAAAAATAACAGACATAATCTATATTCCATATTATTACTCAGGGTGCTAGGTGGAATGATATCTAGTAGTGTGTTTACTATTATAATTCATATAATTGTCATTGCATAGACTATAAAAATATGAAGGAGGAAATTTACATTATACTTGCCTATTATAAACATTTCCATATGGCTAAAAAGAGATATAATAATTATGTATTAGCTTTATAGTGATTGGTTACTCACTGTAAAATTATTTACTATATTAGTTATTGACTAGAAGTACAGTAACTTTTCAGTGTATATTATTAAACAGAATATACCTTAACTTAGAAAAGATAATTTGCCACTTTGTTGCATTATTTTTTACATAGATGGTATCTACATTTGGTGTTTTCTGTCATCAAAAATATAATATCATTTAATATTACCATTAATATTAATTCATGATAATAATGTAATTTGATTCAATTTTTCCCTCCCCCAAATTCTACTTATTTTTGAAACCCAGATTTAGTGCCATTTCATTAGTAGAAATTTCTCTGGCTGGTTCTCAAAAAGAATTAGTCACTTCTCTATTTCTTGTGCAGGTTTCTATTATACATTTCCCAATAAAATTCAATCATTTCTTTATATGTAGGCTCCCTTTTGAGATTTTGAATTTATGGAAAGAATCTCTCCTTTTATAAGGAAGAAACTGTTGGTTACTTGGTACAATACTTCTTACAATAAGACACCATAATATGGCAAAGCCCCAGAGAAGACATTACATTGGAAAAAGTCAGATTGATCACTGGCATCAGAGATAAAAGTTGGGGTGAAATGGCTATGTTCTAAACCATCTTCAAGGGGTTTAAGCATCAATATCTGCAGATGTTGGCATGCCTCTCACTGTACATGGTCATAAGGAAGGCCTAACCTAACCCTCCAGGATGAGGATATATGCAATGGGAATTCACTCTGGGTGAAGTGGCCCTCTCTCATGGACCGCTCTCTGTCTGCCCACTGTAAAGGAACAGCCTGAGAGGTGGGAGAGGTCTCTCTGTACCCCAGCAGACCAATTAAAGCAAAAGCTTTTGGCTCCCTCATCTTGTTGGTTTGCCAATGCAGGAGAAAACCCAAGAGGTCACCTGAATGATGACTGTGGGAACACTAAATTATGGATAATCAAAAGAAAAATACTAGTGATAATCAAAGTAACTTGAGAGATGATGACCAAGCCAAAAACCTAGACAAGTGGAATCTGCTAAGGCAGAAGTGATGAAGTAGATAAGAATTTCAGAAAATAATAATGTTCAAAGAGAACTACTTATAGTCAACACTTTCTCCAAAATCTTCAGAAAGTATGATTTCTAAATTAAAAGAAATCACTGCACAAGTAAAGACCATGATCATTGTTGACGAAGATGTGTCAACAATATGAAAGAAACATGAAAAGTGAAAATCAAGAGTAAATAACTTTAGAACAGACTTTCCCAATTTTTGGACTTTGTCAGACCATTGAACACCTGATGGGGTACACATGTACTGAAATATTTACTCCCCACAAGTACTGGATCAACTATAAAGAGCTTCTGGTGTTCAGGGGGCCCATGCTGCTACCATGAGCAGCATACTCCTATTTGCCACTGATGCTCTGAAAAAAGACATGGAAAAGGCTGGGAGCTGTGGTTCAGAAGAAAGAAACATCTAGAAATATCATGTGTGAATAATTGAAGTTCTAATAGATAAGAAATATAGAGGAGAAATAATGAAGAAAAATATTTCACAAAAATCAGTTGAAAAAATCTCACCAAGGGGCTGACACTCTAAAGGTGAAAATACCAATATGGAGAATATACCTTCATATACTCAGTTTGAGGAAAGTACTTGGAGTGCTGCAAATGAATGAAATTTGAAGCAGAATGATATAGGAGATGCAGAAGTAGAAAGAAAACAGAAATTATCATTAGGACATTAATTAAATTAAAATTATAAATTAACATTGATATTGAGATTAGGATTAGGATTACATGCCTTAATATTACGATTGTGTAGTTATACACAAATATATGAAAATTACAGGCTTGGAATTTGTAATACTAGGATTAGGCAAACAGAAGAGACATTGGGAACAAAATCTCTAAAAATACTCAAGTTAGAAGGGGAGTATAAGGGGGGTGCCTGGGTGGCTCAGTTGGTTAAGCGACTGCCTTCAGCTCAGGTTATGATCCTGGAGACCCGGGATCGAACCCCACATTGGGCTCCCTGCTCCGCGGGAAGCCTGCTTCTCCCTCTTTAGCTCCCCCTGTTTGTGTTCCCTCTCTAGCTGTGTTTCTTTCTGTCAAATAAATAAATAAAATCTTAAAAAAAAAAGAAGGGGAGTGTAGGGAGGAAGAAAGAAATATACAACATTCTAAATATTTTTTTTTTAACATGGAAGAGAGCATTGAAGAAGTTAAACATTTTTGTGTTGAGTTCATAGTTACTATTTAACTTAGATGTGAAACTGTTGATGTTGGACACTTTACGTTGGGGAGATACAGCAATTTGTTTTAGTACCATTTCAGGTCTGTGCACCTGTCTTGCTTTCCTGCCAAAGTAACCTTGACAATGGCTTAGGATAGTAGAGCCAGTTTGCTGCAGCTGCTGCGACCTACCTATAGGGTAGAGTATGGGGGTAAGGGAAGAGGGGACCACTGTCCTAGTAGCTCTGGGTACTTCCTGTTATCTGCTCACTGTGTCTTGTCTTTCCAGGCTGCCTGCCTTTAGCCCCCACATTGAGGCCTGCCTGCATGGTATCTGATATGTATATGTTAAAACTGCTCCTGCGTTGATAGCTCATGAAGCAAACTTTAACAATAAAATTAGGTAGAAGATATATCCTTCTTTCATCACTTGTCAAGGAGCTACAGCAGCTCAGCTAAGTACTCCTTTCCTTCTCATCACTTGTTTGTTCTGAATCCTGTGTTCCTGGAATTATACTCACCAATGGGATCAGCATATAAACCTTTGCCTTAAGCGTTGTCTTCTAAGGCATTCAGATTAAATCAGAAGATAAATTCTGGTGACAGTGAAAAGAGTTGTGTAACTTCCAAGTTAATGGGTCAGGAAGGAAAAGGGAATGAAGAGAATCAGGTACAATCCAAAAAACATAAAGATACATGTAATTAAGAGGTGGCAACTAAAAAGTAAAGTAACTAGTAAAAACACAATAATGAAGAAGGATGCAAAACAACATTATCAATTAATGATGTTTTTAAGGTATTGATTTTCCCGTTAAAAGATCCAGGCTTAAAGATTGTATTAATTACACAAAATCCAGCTACCTAGGTTTGACTAGAAACATTTAAATCCTAGTAACAGGATATAAATAAAGGGATGGATAAAGATGTTTCAGGCAATTGCAACCTGACAAAAAGCAGGAATCCCAATTAAAACTTAAGTAAAATGTAATTTAAAATTCAAGCTATTAATTGAGATGCACATTAATTAAACAGAGACCATTACACTGAGGTGGTTCTAATATTTTAGCAGCTTTCCTAAGCAAATCAAAACCTAGACCTGTAATGCACCAAAGTTAAGAAATAAAACCTGAGCATAACCAATCACAAAGAGCCAACTAGACTTCCCCAAATAATGCAGCCCCTTAAGCTATAGCTAATCAAGAAATTCCCCTTGTTTGCTTCTGTCTCTTCTCCAAAAGTTTTTCTTAATCTTCTATTGGTGGAGTGCGTCTGGCCACTTCCGGTTTGTTAGGCAGTATGTGGTTAGAGTTTATTTTTGCTCACATAAATTCTGTAATTGTCAATATGCCTCAGTTTACCTGACAAAGGAAAACAATGCAATAATAAAATTTACAGAAAATATACCATATTTGCTACAGTTTGTGATGTTACCATACCCTTAATTAGAACTTGAAGTTGTATTATAAATACTGTCATGGGAAAGCTCACTAGGACTAGACATGGCGATGAGCCTGCACAAATCAGCAATCCAAACATTTTGGCAGTCTTGTTCTGTTCCAGGCTACTTTCATTCAATAGTAGACTACTAATCAACAATATTAGTTGCATAAAAATTGATATCATACTATAATTTTCTATCTAAAGTTCATACCTTAAGTGGATGTTAAAATAGGAATATTTAGGATCTGTTTGAATTTGACCTTCTCCTTGAAAAGAAATGAGATACATAAAATACTTTTCAAAAAAGAACTAGAATGAATAAAGTAGCTGAAATATAATTATTTAATGATTAATCATACATTGATATAAAAAGTGACTTAGGCATATGCATGTCATATCTGAAACTTTAATAAGAAAAACTATTTCTAAGACATGTAATGTTCAAGAAAGGGTACAACCTAACAGTCATTATGTTGGAATCAGTTAAATACTTGCTAAAACTCTGGCCTAATTTTAACCTCTTGGTTTCATACCAAAGAAATCAGAGAATGATTTTTTTTTTTTTACCTTTAAGACACTTTGCCCACTCTAAATCAGTGCCCCATACTTTTCCACTCCTAGCCCTCCCCCTTGCTCTACCCCTATCCCAGAGTCCATGAAACTACCAGAGCCCTTTATGGGGACTCCCTCAGCAGTGAGATGACTCCCATGTCTGTTCTACTCCAACTGACCCTTGACTGGCGCACTGCTCCATGGACAGAATTGAGCAGGGAGCATTGTTGACATTTTCTCTGGTTTTACACTCTTGCATATATCATTGCAGTAAACAAAGGCTTAAATCTTTTATTTTTTGACTTTTGCTTTAATTGGATACTCTGACATCTCGCAGCTCAGCACTCTCTCTCTCTCAGCTCAACTCAACTCCTAACAGATAGAATAAGTCTTAAAGTAAATTTTATTTACTTTAGGAATATTTAGAATTCAGATAACATCCTGAAATGCCTCTGAAAAGAAAGCAGTAATTGGCAGTGATATTTAAATCAGAGGTTGAGATACCATTCCCTCTTTATCTTTAGGCCAAGGGTCATGTATAAGTGTTCTACAAAACAAAGGACATCTTTTCTGATTCGTTTTCTCTTCAGTGATATTGTAATTACTTCTTCAGAGTGCAAGCTATTCCTTCTTCATTGCCCATGTGGTACTTGATTAGAAGAAAAACTATACGAGGCTAAAAAGATAGTGGGGCTTAGAACTTACCTTCTCCAATCCCTCTCTATAAAACTTCTTAATTAAGCACATACCTAAAGGTAAGTTAAAAGACTCTAAAAAAATTTTATGCCCTGTAACTTAAAGATGTCTCAAACTAAATTTAAAATGTATTATAATTCAATTTTAACATTATAAAAATGTGGATAGCCTTACATGATAATCTGTATCCCATTGCGCTTAATAGTAAAACATATACTTCATTCTTCTTATTTCAATTTGCACTTCCGTAGAATTGTCGTTGTAGCAGTTTGTACTTAAAATTTAAACAGAATCAAGTCAAAAAACAACAAGGACACAGCAGAGCAAAGGGGCACTACTTATTGCCATTAGGGAATTTATTTTTCTACATAGGGATAGACTGTGGGTTGTTTTTTTTTTTTTTTTTTACTGAATACATCAACATAATAGGTGACATAAATATCTATCTGTCAATAGATAGATATAGATAGGTAGGTAGATATGTAGATACTAATGTATTCCTTTTCTAAGAGTAAAATAAATAAAAGAACATGACAGAACCTTGATGAACTATAAATTATAATTTCTTTTTTAATTATGTTCAATTAGCCAACTTATGATATGTCATTAGTTTTTGACATAGTGTTCAATGATAAACACCCCAGTGTTTATAGTGTATGTATATGCTCACTTTATACACACACACATATAAAGCAAGATTCAGAGAAATTTGCATTATCTCATATTTGTAAAGTAATGACCAAAAACAATGCATGTCTGTGTGTGTGTTTCTATGTTTGTGTCTCTGTCTGTGTATGTGTACACTGAAGGCAAAGCTGCAAGAAGCAACTTTTTTTTTTTTTTACAAGGTTACTACTGGTGGCTTTATTTTACCAGATAATGTTCACTTCACTGAGGAATATATGTAATGTATGTAGTTATGTTTGTGTGTGTACCCATAAATATTGTTCTGTATTGTTTTACAAAGGATACAAGTCATAGTTCCATCATCAGTATATGTGAACACTTTTTTAAAACATCATTTCAAGGGGCGCCTGGGTGGCTCAGTTGCTTAAGCGACTGCCTTCGGCTCAGGTCATGATCCCGGGGACCTGGGATCGAGTCCCACATTGGGCTCTCTGCTAGACGGGAAGCCTGCTTCTCCCTCTTTCATTCCCACTGCTTGTGTTCCCTCTCTGGCTGTGTTTCTCTCTGTCAAATAAATAAATAAATAAAAATATAACATCATTTCAAGAATAGGTATTACTTGGGGTGCCTGGATGGCACACTTGCTTAAATCTGACTCTTGATTTTGGCTCAGGTTAGGATCTTGGGGTCCTGAGATCCAGCCCTATGTTAGGCTCCATGTTCAGCCCAGAATCTACCTGAGATTCTCCTGCTCTCTCTGCCTCTTCCTCTACTTCTGCTCTCTCTATCTCTAAAATGGGTAGATAGGGGCGCCTGGGTGGCTCAGTTGGTTAAGCGACTGCTTTCAGCTCGCTCAGGTCACGATCCTGGAGACCCAAGATCGAGCCTAGCAGGAAGCCTGCTTCTCCCTCTCTCAGTCCCTCTGCTTGTGTTCCCTGTCTAGCTGTGTTTCTCTTTGTCAAATAAATAAATAAAATCTTTTTAAAAATAAAATAAAATAAAATGGGTAGATAAATCTTTAAAAAAAAAAGAATAGGTGTTACCAAGATACCACATGGATAAGAGGTGTTTTTGAAACTTCCCTTATTAGCATTATTTAAAATTTAATGATTATCTACAGCATTCTAGGGTCTCATATATAACAGTTAGCAAGAACATCATGTTACTTGCCTTTATAAATCTTATAGTAAAACGGGGGGACAGAGACATTCAACAGTATTATATTCTAACAATAGGGGAATACATTCATATAGAAAAACATCAGTGGCATAAACAACATGGACTTGGTAATCAAGGAACATTTCCCAGTAGAGGTGACACCAAACTGAGACGTGAAAAAGAGTAATAATTACATAGGTGAGGTGTGGGTTCAAGTATCCTAAGGAGAAGGATAGGCATCTAGAAAAATCTAGGAAACAAAAGAACAATATGTTTTTGAAAATGTTTTGAGCACAGTATCTTAGAATTATAAGTGGAGAATAGCATGAGATTAGACTGGATAGAAAGAGAGACATTAGATGATGAAGAACATTATTAGTCATTCTGAGAACATCCTGTAATAATGAGAGGGTATGGATGGTTTAGGAAATATAAATTTACTGGGTATTTTATTTTTAAGTAATCACTATATCAGACTCTGACATCTGGGCTGGAAATTTGACACTTGGTTGATAATTAACATCCACTATTGAAATTCTTTGTTCCTCTTAAATTCTTACTTGGTTGCAGGGAATATTATTCTCTTTAGGTAGGTTCTAGCTATTTTAAATCTAGCAGTGAATCTTTTCTAGTTTTTATTGATCGTTTAAAAATATTCATATTGTTTCACATTATTTTATTTCACTTACTACTTATATCATTTTGTCACTGGAGAAAAAACACATCAATGTTATAAACACTGTTGTAAGTATACTGATTAGTTCAAACCCATGGTGTCTAGTCAACAAAGCTAAATTTCATATTAATCAAAGAACCAAGAAGAAATTAAGTGGAATATATACCTGTTAGGAACCTTCTAATGTAGTAGTAATTAAATGTTAGCATAATACATTTTTCTAAATTTTTCTCCCATTAATACAAAATGAATTATATTTCTCCCTTGCTTTGCAAGGTTGTTGTATCAAAGGAAATGATTTAGATCATATTGCTAAGTGCTTTTCCTCTTTCTTTTTCTTTCTTTCTTTCCTTTTCTTTCTATTCTTTTTTTTCTTCTTTCTTCTTTCTTTTTCTTTCTATTCTTTCTCTCTCTCCTTTCTTTCTTTCTTTCTTTCTTTCTTTCTTTCTTTCTTTCTTTCTTTCTTTCTTTCTTTCTTTCTTTCTTTCTTTCTTTCTTCCTTTCTTTCTTTCTATAAGGGAGAGATGGAGGGGAGTGGGAAGGGCAGAGGGAGAAGAGGATAGAGAATCTTAAACAGGCTCCATGTCTAGTATGGCGCCAACACAGGGCTCAATCTCACAGCTCTAGGATCATGACCTGAGCTAATATCAAAAGTTGGTTGCTTCACCGACTGAGCCACCCAGGTGTCCTGCTAAGTGTTCTTTAAATATTATTAATCATATTATCCTTGTTACATCAGACTACCATTAGAAAATACTTGAATAAATGGATTGGTAATATCATTTTAGATGATTATCCTTTTCTTTGGAAATAAATTGGTTCCATTCTACTGAGAAAGCCAAGTTATGTTGACTAGACCAGACCTTGAAAAAAGAAATGGATATCTCACTGTTTTCAAAGTAATAGAGACAAATTTTAATACTATACCACAACTATTGTCCAGAGCCCTAATAATATCATGTGCTTGTGAACTAATACAACTTTCTATTATTTCCTCCTTTTAATTTTTTATAATATTTTAACAACTATACCTTTTCTAAATTTTAAATTATAAGAAACACATGATATAAAATTTATCATCTTTTTAAAAAATGGACATATAACCAACATATAACACTGCATTAGTTTCAGGTTTACAACATGATTCAGTATTTGTATATATTGCAAAATGATCACTATGTCTAGTTATCATCCATCACCTTACATTGTTACAAAATTTTATACTCCCTTTTAATATATAGGTCATTTTTTATCATGTTAGGATATTATACATTAATTTGCTAGTTTCCTGTTGATAGACATTCGGGCTGTTTCCTGTCCTTCACTGTTCTAAACAGTGTTGCAACAAGGAACATTCTATATATATCATTTTGCACACATGCAATCATTTTTATGGGCCAACTTCCTAAACTGAAATTGCTCAAAAGTATGTGCCTTTGAATATTTATAAAAACTACCTAATTACCCTCCATCAACATTCTATTTTGGGATTTTTATCATTTTGCAGTGTGAGAACAGTGCTATCTTGGGGTAAATGTAATTTACATTTCACACATGACTAAAGGTAGCCTTCCTTTTATGTTAAGAGTCATATATGCTTCATTTTCTGTGAATTTTCTTAATATTCTTTGACTCTTTTAGCTTTTGGTCTTTTTCTTGCTTTTTTGCAGGAGTATTTTGTTTATTGTAGATTTTAACCCTTTGCTTTTAAAGTTACTTTTTTTTTTGCCTTTTTTTGTTATTTGCTTATGATTTCTGGTTATGGTGGTTTGCTGTCAGGCAGAATTTCTATTTATTTTTTTTATTTTAATGTAGTCATTGTTATAAACTAAATGAATGTAATTATTCTGTGATTCCTTTAGTACATATCACAATCCTGCTCTTAAAATTTCCAGAATTCAGTGAAAAGAAAAACAAACCCAATAAAATGATAGAAACAAAGTGATGGGTGATAAGGCAGAGATAAGTAAAAGGTATTATATAAATATAGCTCTGCTCTAGCTATGAATCTGGCATAATCAATAATGATATAACTCCTGTACCAATTAATTAATATTATTATACACTTTACACCAAATCTTCACTTAGCTAATAAAAATTCTTTCAGATTGACTTTTCTTCCTTATATAATTCTAATCTTCTCAAGCATAAACAGAGACTGTTTTACTTGATGTCCTCAGAGAGACAGATATTATTTTTAACATTCAATAAATGTACTAATTTAATTAATGGATTGTTTGAGAATCTGTTTCCCTTTTAGGATCTGGACTTTTTGATTTGTTATCTACCAAATTAGTGATCAGTGGGATCAATACCTAGATTTTTCTGAGTCAGAGTTCTCTGTGGTGCAAGAGTTTATGGTAGCATCAATTCAGTTGCTCTGAAAAAGAAGAATGTACCACAAGGGTGAAGGTAGCCCTTTAGAACATATATCTGTTGACAAGAACTCAGCATAAGCTCCCGAATTTACTCAATAGAACGGCAGCCGTGTAACCTATATTTTGAGCATATATTGCATTAAGTTCTTCTTCAACAACCAACATAGCCTGTATACATTTCTGAATTTGTCTATTCAGATATATTAAAATGCCACCTCTATTTCCAACTGAGATGTATCATTTTAGGATAAATTTATGCATAAGCAATGACCATTATTTAAAACGTGACAAATTTAAAGTGTTTACGTTTACCATTTACTAAACAAATGCTATGTGCCAGATTCTTTATTTTATCTCTTATGTCATAAAAATCTTAAAAGTTCTTCAAATAATAAAATTGAACTGGGAAAAGCAAATTCCTTGCTTAATTTAATGTTAGCTTATAATAAAGCTAGGATTCAAATCTATGTTATTATTATCCTAAAACCATTTTCATCCCACCCCAAGCTTCTTAGAACTCTTTCAGTAAGTTAATATTTAATAGTGTTCACTCAGGTTTTATAAGATATTAAAGTAAGAAAATATGTGATTGGATATAATTTCTACATTTTTAAACAATAGTAGTAGAAAGTATTGTTAATTATATTTTTGCTGCTACTTGTAGAATAATAAAATAGATTATTACCTTAATGAGTTATTTGCTATAAAAATGTTTTTTAAATTTTTGTATCAAGCAGGATTTGGCATAAAGATAGAATCATTTAGTTTAAATAAATGTACTTTAAAGATGGGTTAAAGATGTAGCAGCATGAAGAAAATAAACAAAATATCTCAGTGTTTTAGGGCTGCAGTAACAGAATACCATAGACTGGGATGCTTGTCATAGACAACAGAAAATTATTTCTCATAATTTGAAAGCTGAAAAGTCTTAGATCAAATTACTGCCAGATTTGGTATCTAGTGGGAGCCCACTTTCTGGTTCTAGATGGAAATCTTCTCTTTGACTCTGAAGATAGTAGAAGGGACAAGATCTCTCTTGGGTCTCTTGTAATGACACTAATCCTATTCATGAGAGTCTTACCCTCATGACCTAATCACTTCCCAAAGGCCCCACGTCCAGATAACATCACATTGGGCATTAGGTTTCAATATTTGAATTTTGGGGATATACAAACATTTGGTCTACGACATAAGGAATATTGAGATATCCAGAGATCAGTGACAGAGAAAGACATAATACTGCCTTTTCAGAATCAAAGAATAAAGAAGAAGAAATGGTGAGAGCTAGAGCCAAGATAAGCATCTATGTAATGGAAAGTAAATTGATGGCATAAGCTTCAGCCAGAGAAATAGTTCTGAATAGGGAAGGAACTGGAAAGAAGTGTTACAAATTCTCTCCTTTCCTCTTCACTGATCCTCATTAGTTGGCCCTACCTATAACCTGTCTGATTAGGGAACCTGTATGAACCAATCCATAGATATTGGCCTCTTAATGTGTAAAGCAGATCAAAGATAAGTAAAGAATAGAGTGGGACCATGTGCAGGTCATGAGGGGAGTCAAATGAAGAATAAGCAGTCCAAGCTAATAACAAAGACATGTTTGTTTTAGATAGTAAGAAATGTACAGGTAAAATTATTTATCTAAAGGTAATAATTAAATTATCCTAGTAGTGAAAAACAAACAAACAAACAAACAAATAAATAGGATATCTCAGTTGTTCTCTAACAAAGATTCTTCTTAATTTTGTTGTGGGTATTTTTTTTCCCTCCTAGTTAAATCTTTTCATCTTGTATTAATTTTAAAAGTTATTATAAGTGTCACCTAAAATATTCAGAGTATAAAGAAAAACTAATAATGATATAAAATAAAAATTAATACTATAAAATGACATAAAGAATATAAAACTAATACTATGAAATGTAAAACTAAATAAGAAATATTTTCACAGATCACACACATTACAAATATGATTGTATTCAATGCCTTAAAATGAATTTTCTGTAATCATTAGAAAATCAGTAAAAATAAAATTATGATCTTCATACCTGGTAAAGTAATCATCATCATCTACCTTTTCTCTTTCACAAACTGAGTATTTTCAGCAAATCTCTATGAAATAAAACCATTAGGTGACAAAATGTTAATCTGGTCATATTTGATGGACTCTAAAAAAAGAGGTGGAAAAGGAAACTATAGACCTAAAGATGAAGGAGTAATTCCATTCATGTTTTATTAATGAGGAATTTGAGGCCAAATTTTAGATTAGAACTCAGATCTCTTGATGATTGGTCTTTGTTCTTTTCCTCTGTCTTAAGGTGAAGACCTTTGTCCTCTGTGAAGAGCATTTCCTAACTGGTCCTTCATAAAGAATTCAAATAAGGTCCAACAGGGTTAGGGGACATCTGAAATTTGAATACTGTGGCAGGCGCTTACATTGCTTATAGAGAATTTTCAAGAGACATGGCTATAATAGGTCTTTAATAAACCATAATAAACTGTTTAACCAGTCTTATCCTAAAGGCAGTGGTTAGCCCTTGATGGGTTCTAAATCATGTAATCATACGATCAATTTTGTATTTTAGAATATTCACTTTGGCTACTGTGTGAAGAATCAGTTTGAGGCAGCAAGGCTGGAGATAGGGAGTTGATAGGGGAAAATATTGCTTATGGTATTGATAAGGGGATAAAAGAACCAGTCATATTTGAGGGAAAGTACATAGAAACAATATGACTTGTTAATTGACTGGGGGAGGGCTGATTCAGTAAATGGTTAGAAAAAGAACATAAAAGAAAATGGGTAAAGTGTAATTTCCATGTTTCTGTATTATAAAACTAGGTGGAGAGTAGTTGTCATTCACTGAGACTAAACATGAACTGGTATATGTACATATGAACAGAGATTATAGAATTCCATCACAACATGCCAAAGTGAAGTGACTTTAGGTTTTCTATATAAGCATTGACTTTGAGATAGAACATAGAATTTGTAGCCATTCACATATGACTCTGAAGTCTTTGAGACCACGGGTGGTTTTAAACAATCCCTGAACAACTTGAAATATTAAACAACATATAATATATATGTGTATGCACATTTCCAGGAGAGAGCTGGTTAATTTTCATCATAGTCTTAAAAGATTCTTTAGTCTATTAATGCTTTCAGAAGTCTTGAAAAGATAGGAAATCACTGTAATCTAGGGATGACTGATGGATCGGTGTAGACTCATGCCTATATTATGTTTGGGGCTAAATATTTCTTCATATCAAATGATGTTTTATAAAGCCATTGAATCTATTAACAATATCAGGTTTAACCAAGATAAACATGTTTGAAGGGTGCCTGGCTGACTCGGTTGGTTAAGTGTCTCAATCTTTGTTCTGGCTCAGGTCATGACCTCAGGGTCCTGAGATCTAGCCATATCAGGCTCTGCTCAGCCAGGAGTCCCCTCGAGATTCTCTCCCTCTCCTTCTGCCCCCTCCCCCCCACTCTTTCTTACTTTCTCTCTCTTTAAAATAAACAAATCTTTGAAAAAGAGAGAAGTGAACATGTTTGATATGCCTTCGATTCTATCCTTACTTAGAACTCTCTGCTGCTAGTGTGAAAGTTAACTTGCTTTCCCTGAAGATATGCCTCCTTCTTTCCCAATTATCTTGCTCACAGATGCAAGATGGAACATCCAAAAACTGAGGTGCTGACCTAGTGCAATGGGGAACTCTTTGTAATACTGCCATCATTCATTTCTTTGTACATCTGGCAGAAATCAAGTATACATTTATTGAGATTATTTTGAGTGCTAGACAATGTGTTCATCACTAGCAATGGGGAACCACAACACAGCCTCTGATTTCATAGAATTTATAATCTAATAGGAGATATATACAAGTAAACAAGTAATTATAATGTTATTTTGAGTGTTATGATATCATTAAGTCATTAAGGGTTCTAGAAGTATTCATACAAGAAGCATCTTGTATACTCTTTGGAGTTTCTCAGAGAAACCAATGTCTAAGTATAGTATAGATTTTATCTACTATAACTGGGCAACCACTGAATGGTTTTAAGCAGAGGAGAGATATAATCAGATGTGTATTTCGGAAAGATCAGTAGCATGGAAATAATTCTTGTAGCATTACCACCGTTTATAGCCATGTTCAGAATTGAACTGCCATTACTGCAACATTACCAGCAAGGGTGAAGATGAGAGGAAGGCAGTAATTCTTAGCCTCTAAGATGTGCAAGGCCAATACCAGGAAAAATTCAGATTCTAACCATTAACATTGCTACCCAGAATTTCACTTATGGTTGCAATTTAGTGACATATCCAGTGTGACCATATGTTCTGGTTTTCTGGGACAGCTGTTTGCATTCAAGAGTCTTCTTTACACTCAAACTCTGTGGTCCTAAATTTTAGGAATTTAGAAAATTCCTAAATAACTGAATTAAACTAGATGTGTGCTCTAGACTCAGTCTAGTTGGGAAACAGAAACCAGACATTTTAACATGAGAGAATTTAATATAAAACTTTTAATTAAGATATCACAGAGAAAATAATTGCAGGTGGTAACTACTGTCCTTAGAGATGAGTAATCAAAGGAAGGAAATTGAACTTATTATAATTTAGTAGCTTGGGGATCCCAGGAACTTGAAAATTGGATATGTGAGGAAGAGCACTGGCCAGTGGGTGCTCTTTTCTCTGAGAGCCTATGATAGGGCTGATTCAGTAAATGGTTAGAAAAATGCAAAGTAGATTTAATTACCAGAGCCACTAGAACAAATTGTCTGTCAAATGTCAAAAAGTTAGGCTGAGGTGAAGCTGACAGGAACAGGAAGTAGGTGGAAAGCTCAAAGGAAGCAAACAGCTTCAAGCCCTGCAGCCTCCCTTTGGCTTCCCCTGTTGGCAGAGCCTCACTGTCAAGACTGGCAAAGCATAGATGGGGTTTGCAGTGCCAGCCCCCAAAGTGCATGCTTATTTACTGTTTTCATTTACTGAAACACTAAAAAATGGGGAATATGTTTGATGTGGTTTTAAGATTTGTGCCTGTGTAGTTGAGGCTATCAACGTTTCACAACCATTAACTGTGTTTTGTTTCAAAACCCTTCTTAAAGTACATTATTTTAAAAGGAATATATCAAGTGCCTGGGTGGCTCAGAGGGTTAAGCCTCTGCCTTCACCTTAGGTCCTGATCTCAGGGTCCTGGGATGGAGTCCCACATTGGGCTCTCTGCTCAGGAGGGAGCCTGCTTCCCCCTCTTTCTCTGCCTGCCTCTCTGCCTATCTGTGATCTCTCTCCGTCAAAGAAATAAATAAAATCTTTAAAAATAAATAAAATATTTAATATTAATAAATAAATGAATAAATAAATAAATAAATAAATAAATAAATAAATAAATGGAATATATCTATTAAGTATTGATTTGGAGGTTATAGTGCAAGTAAATACTTTCTGTATGAGCCTTTGAAGACATTTCTTTCACTATTTTCTTTCACTCCAGTATATATTTTTAAGTCTTTAGATTTTTCCATATGTGAAATAATTTGACTTAAGTGTAGTCAGCATATCTATGTAAGCATTCTGTTTTTGCAAAATTAAAATTTCCTTTGCTCTGTTTTTATTGCAGATAAACATATACACACACATAGACATGTCTTGAGGAAAAAGCAACACATTAGTAAAGCTGATTGAATTTTCACCTTCTTTGCAAGCATGGCCATGTTTCTTACTTTGCATGTCCTTCAGACCTCATCAGAGCACAAAGTTCCAAGTGACTTCAAAGGGTTTTCTGTATTAAGATCAGCTCTATGGGGCATGTAGGAAGATGCGAAATGAACTGACACCGGAGGTGCAATGAAAGGTAAAAATCCTAGCATCACTACAGCTCTTGAGCTAAGCTGCAGGCTAAATTACTGCACCTGGATATAGGAATCTCATGGGTTCATGAAGGGAAAGATAGTAAGCATTTAAGGCAGGAAATAAATCGGAGTTTTTTTCACTGGATTCAGGAAAATATTTTATCACCAAGTGACATAGGTAGCATTTCATTATTATTATAGCAATCTGTCAACTTTATTGTTTAGAAAAAGAAATAATAGACAAATATAAATAATCAAAAATAAAAGCAAAATCAAGTAACTATAGTGCCTACCTATATAGTATAGTACACATTCCCTATATGCTATTTGCGTTAAAATAAGTCCTTCAAAGTACAGTATATATTTTTAAGTCTTTATATTTATAATGATATGAGTTCTAGGGATATTGAAGAATTAAAGATAGATTCAGAAACATATAGAAGAAATCCTGTATATCCATTCAAAACAGTTTATCTCCTCTCTGAAAGACTGGCCTGGGGAAAAGAAAGAAGGAACAGGTACAAAATGAATTAAATTCAGATTTTATGTTCTTTGACACAAAAACTTGAAGTAATTCCTTTTAAATGAGCATATATAAAACTTAACAGTGCTTATATGCACGTAAATATTTAAACAAATTGCAGTATTACAAATGAAGTGGTTTGCATTTTTAGGTAGATTGTACATACACTTGATAAAAATTAGGAAGACTTGAATTTTTGATAACTTAATTCTTTGAATAATTCTGATTTGA
This sequence comes from Spilogale gracilis, assembly GCA_004023965.1. Taxonomy (NCBI): domain Eukaryota; kingdom Metazoa; phylum Chordata; class Mammalia; order Carnivora; family Mephitidae; genus Spilogale; species Spilogale gracilis. The sequence continues at coordinate 42,185 of PITA01007335.1, forward strand.
TATTGATCAGCCTGAAATTCTTTTTTCTGGAATTAGGATTTTTATTCATCTATCAGTCTGAATATTTGAACTTGTGGCTCTTAAAATTTTTCCTTGTTTCCTTGAGAATTCTCACAATTATTGCTTTGAGGTTTTTAGAACTCATATTAATACTACCTTACAGTTAATTGTTAATGTCATGGGATTAGGAATCATCAGAGACTTTTGGAAAGCTCCTATAAGCAGGAAGAAGATTCTTTTCTGCTTTTTAGTTGGATTACAAAGAATATCTGTCAAAAATAAATATTTAAGCATAGCTATACCTCATTCTTTATGCTTATCATTGATCAAAATTCCTACTGGAAAATCATTACTTTTAGAATGTGCCTTAAGGGGGCGCCTGGGTGGCTCAGTTGGTTAAGCAACTGCCTTAAGCTCAGGTCTTGATCCAGGAGTCCTGCATCAGGCTTCTGGATTGGCGGGAAGCCTGCTTCTCCCTCTCTCAACCCCCTACTTATGTTCCCTCTCTGGCTGTGTTTCTCTCTGTCAAATAAATAAAATCTTAAAAAAAAAAAAAAAAAAAAGAATGTGCCTTAAGAGTATTGATAATAAACATTGAATAAGATATATATTAGGCTTAACAAAACACATTAAAATTGTTATTTTTTCAGCTATGTCTAAATTGATTGCTTGTGAAAAAAAAATAACATTGGGCATATTGTCTCAAAACCAACCATGTTCCATTGAGCTCTTTCTCATGATCAAAATGTTTTCTCTATAATGCTATGACAATTACTCTGTCCAGTGTGTGTGCCCTGTTCCCTCCTTTCCTTCCTGTTATCAGGATTCACTTGTGCTCGAGATTTAGGATATTGCTAGTCACTGGGGATGAAATTACATGGTCAGAAGAAGAGAATTTTGATAATTGGCAATAGATTTCCTTCTCTACAATGTTAATTTTTTTTTCCCTTTATTTCTGGGATTTGGCCTCTGGGGGCCAGTTGGAATTTACAGTGTTGTATACCTCTGGTAATTTTCCAAATGCCTGGCAGCTCAACAGGGGCTTATTGCAACCACTGCTTCCACCAAGTTCTCCAGCCTTTATTTCTTGAAAAAACCCCTCTCCCTGGTTTCATGTGCTTCAGAAAAGAACATTTGCTTTTCACCACTTGCAATTTGACTCTCAAACCCACATCTTCAGTTCTGATCTCTCTAATTTATCTTCCATTATTTATGCTTGAATAATCTCCTTTCCCCATAAATTTTGCTTATGAAACTTTGAAGGAACAGTGCTAAAGCCCACCCATGGAGTCCAAGGACCATGTGTCTGGATGAGAGAGTTATTTTAAGTCAAAAACACGAAGATCGTTTCCCAGTGGAGTTTCTATGGATTTATTATTCATATGCTAGTAAAACTAAGAAAGTCAAATTAAGAAAGGATGTTCTTCTAACTGGAGGGCACAAAGAGAAGACATCAGCTGTGTTGGTGCCAACAACCTCAGAAGCAACAGGAGCCAGGGCCATCTCCTCTGGCCTCTGTTTTCAGACCTCGCTTCGTAGCACTCTTGGCACAGTCACTGACAGCATTAGCAGCGCTCACAGTACCTTCAGAACCTTTTAGCAAAAACAGCCCCTTCAACAGACAGAGGCAAGAATTTCAATGATTGACTTCAGTGGTCTTAGTAATTTTTTAAAGCCGGAAGTAACTAGAGGAAATGATAGCGGTCACAGAACTTCCACTTAAGAGGACTAGATTTTGAACTGAAGTAAAAGAGCCTCTAGGAGCTTGCAAAACTGGGAGGAAATCGACAGGCATGACTGGAGTTCCTGTAAAGTGTGCAGAAATGGAGTGAAAAACTGCTGTACTGTGACCTTTATTGCGGCCCCATGTTTACTTCTTCTCCAGTGCGTCTTGTGAAATGCAAGCCACACACAATTCTTTACCTTACAGTTTGTGGTTCTTGATTTTTCTTGCTGTGATGGTAAATGGATGCTCAGCAGGATTTCATTTCTCTGGAAAATGCAAACAAGTGTCTCAAGTTGCTAATTTATTCATCCAAATGCCTCACAATGGGTGATCTTTGCTTCATGCTGTAATGGTTAATATTAGACATTCCTTCATAGTCTTAATCTAAAATTGCTTTTATTTTCAAAGACATTCCTCCCTGATTTCCCCAATTCTCTTTGGCATGATCATCATCTTTTCAGTATTACAGGCAAGAATGTTAGAGTCACCTTTAACTACACATTATTGTGGCTCTAGATTTCACATATATGAAACTCAAATACATTATAATATCACATATCACTGACATACACATCTCCTCTTAACTCTCACAACTAGAACATTAATTAAGGGATTAATTGTTTTCATTCTTGGATCGCAATTATAGATTCTTAACAGTCTCTTTACTTCTATTTTTCCTTTCTTTAGTTCTTTACTCATATTACTGCTAGCTTAATTTCCCCCAAATTAATTTTATCTTGACATACAACAGAAAAAAAAAGATTTCAATTGTTTGCTCAAAACCCTATAATATCTTTATGTTGTCTATCATAGTAAATTTAAATTCTTGTCTGATTTATGTAATTTTTACATGATCTGGTCTTAGATTTTTTTTTTCCCAGTTTAGTCCATTATGAGTCAGGAGCTCTTTTAGTGATTTAGTAGATATACTAAATATATACTACTAATTTGGGGGCGGTGGCTGGGTGGCTCAGTCATTGAGTGTCTGCCTTGGGCTCAGGTCATGATCCTGGAGTCCTGGGATAGAACCCCACATTGGGCTCCTTGCTTGGTGGGAAGCCTGATTCTCCCTCTCTCACTCCCCCTGCTTGTGTTCCCTCTCTAGCTGTGTTTCTCTCCCTCAAATATATATATATATATTTTCTTGGTTTTCTTGCTGTGATGGTAAATGGATGCTCAGCAGGATATCATTTCTCTGGAATATGGAGAAGCAGGTTTCCCGGGGAAATTATAAATTTAAATTAAATTAAATTATAAAATTAAATTATAAATTATAAATTATATATATATAAAATTTGGTAAATCCTGCCTTCCAAATGAGAATGTAACCTTTGCAAGGGCAAGGATAATGACAATTACTTCTCTTTGTGTTTCACAGAAAATACTGTAGTACCAAAAAACATAGTTTTAAAATAATGACAGATTTATAAATTAACTTTGAAAAAAAATAAAGTCAATTTGTAAATTTCACTGAAATGTATTTATTTCAAATCAATTAAATTCCTATGAAGTAGAGGAAATAAACTTGCAAGGCAAAGAATTTGTGTGGCTCAAGAATTAAGTTATGTCCTCTATATTTTAACATTCTTTTCCTATAAATGAGGAAATTAGTTCACCATGTTTTCTAAAAGAGATATACTTTTTTTTTTTTTAAAGATTTCATTTATTTGACAGAGAGAAACACAGCCAGAGAGGGAACACAAGCAGGGGGAGTGAGAGAGGGAGAAGCAGGCTTCCCGCAGAGCAGGGAGCCCAATGAGGATTTGATCCCAGGCCTCCGGGATCATGACCTGAGCCGAAGACAGTCGCTTAACCAACTGAGCCACCCAGGCACCCCGAGAAATACTTTTAAATAATAAATAGCTTAGATATTTCTTTTCAAAGCTGTATCTACTGTCATTAAATAGGAAAATTGCTTTCTGTTTCACAATAGTTGTGGAAATTCCAATGCACAACTTACAGTCTTTGATAATTACATACTGCATTGTCACTGCATTTGTCAAGCATTCTTACAAAGTTGAATCCATTTAGAATTTAATGCAATCCATGGGGCACCTGGGAGGCTCAGTGGTTAAGCATCTGCCTTCCCTTCAGGTCATTATCCCAGGGTCCTGGAATCGGGCCCCACGTCGGTCTCCCTGCTCCCCGGGAAACCTGCTTCTCCATCTCCCACTTCCACTGATTGTGTTCCCTCTCTCACTGTGTCTATCTCTTCAAATAAATAAATACAATCTTTAAAAGAAAGAATTTAATATAATTCAAATAGTGTTAGTGTTATTTTGATTAGTTATAAACAAATCTGTAATCTACTTTTTTAAAATACATTTTTCATAATAAATAGAAACTTAAGCTCACCTAAGAACCACCTTACATTTTTTTTTTTTAAGATTTTATTTATTTGACAGAGAGAAACACAGCCAGAGAGAGAACACAAGCAGGGGGAGTGAGAGGGGGAGAAGCAGGCTTCCTGCCTAGCAGGGAGCAGGATGTGGGACTCAATCCAGGGTCTCCAGGATCATGACCTGAGCCGAAGGCAGTTGCTTAACCAACTGAGCCACTCAGGCGCCCCGCCACCTAACCTTTCATTGATTAATGTTACAATATCATCACTACTTTTGAGGTTTACTCACAGATTTCCAGGTTTTGTTTTGTATTATGAAATGAGTTGATCCGTTCCAAACCCATTGCTTCTAACACACTGAGATGCATTGTTTTCATCCCTATATTTCACTAAAGCAAATACTATTCTGTTGACATCTAATACTTAACATGTCAGTGACCAAATTCATTATTTTCAACCCAAAGTTCTCAGTGGTGCTTTTTTTCCCTCTTTCTCCTTAAAATAATTTGCTTGATAATTGTCTTCTCTGAGTATCTTAAAAGTGAGTGAGATTTACATATAAAAATATATGTAAATATATATATACGCATTTAAATAATTTTAGGTATGAGAAAATTCCAACTGTTCTATGTTTTTGTTAACTTAACTTGTTGAAAGGTATCAACTAAGTGGTTACTAAATGGGCACAGAATCTGTGTCAGTAGAAATCTGGAAACCTGGGATCTCCTCCAACTCTACTAAGTGGTAACTAGAAGTAAGTACTTTAATCTCTTTGGTCCTCCATCCTTCATTTGTATAATTGGGTTATTGAAGTATCTCTCAGCGGTCCTTTTAACATTGAAACTGGTCATAATTAATTCAATGAGTGACAGAAAGTCTGTGAGATGCCTTCTCATCATGGCTGAGTAATTGTGGTTAAGCAGTACTAGAACTCCTACTAACAATACAGCCCGCAAATTTTGGGTTTGTCTCAGATAGTCACTCAGATAATTACTTGCATATAAATTTTGTCTTGATAAATTAAAAGAATAACAGCTTTTAATCATAGTACTCTGAGGCCTATTTATGATATTTATCATATAGATATGGGTGCTTTAATTAGCATATCTTCTCATGAGCATATGAATTTCTTGAATTCATTCTCCTTTTGACTATGTGGAAAGGAGAGATCCAGCTCATTCTAAAAAAGGAATGAGTTTAGAAATGGGGAAAGAAACTCTTTCCTTTGGCAAGATCCCCTGGGCTAAGATGCCACCTTCATTTTTCTTCATTGTTCAGTGTTAATTTGGTTCAGCCCTGTTTGCAGCCAGTGTAGTGTCATTTGAAATTCAGAAAACAAGAAAAAAAATGCCATCCTAGTAATTCAGTAATTTTAGCCCTTGAAGAATTCTAGACTTCTGAGGGCTTATTTATTTATTTCTATTTATTATATATTCACTGAGGAAAAAGAAAATATTGAACATATCTCTATAAAATCTTCGACATGATATTTAATAGTATATCTATCTAAATCAGTCGGCTCAGAAATTCACAGCCATCATGTTTTATGTTCTTATGTGGAATTTTGAAAAGTATGAAAAATCCACCAATATGCCTAAACAGAAGAAATGATTCTATTTTTATAACACTCTATTGAAGTTAAAATGTATAAACACATAATTATTTTAGAATGGATTTTATAATAGATTCTATGGAGTGCATAGAAGAGGAGATACTGTTAGTAAAATTATGTTCTGCACAAAACTGTTTGGTGTATGAAAAGAAAATTATTATAGTGGTGTTTCCACTAATGATCTGTTTGGTTTACTGCCATACAAGAATAAGAGTCTATTTTGGGCTTTTATTTCAGTTGCATTAAATTTCCATCAGAGTTAGATTTGCTTAAAAGAAGTTTCTGGAATAATAAGCCTTTTTGAGAAAACGGTATTATTTAAATACATTTGGAAAGAGGCAAGATTAGGAAAATAGGAAAAGATGGCAGCCTGAACACTTCCTGCCTTGCTGTCATTATCTTTTTTTTTTTTTTAAGATTCTATTTATTTATTTGACAGAGAGAGATCACAAGTAGGCAGAGAGGCAGGCAAAGAGAGAGGAGGAAGCAGGCTCCCTGCTGAGCAGAGAGCCCCATGCAGGCCTCAATCCCAGGACCCTGAGATCATGACCTGAGCTGAAGGCAGAGGCTTTAACCCACTGAGCCACCCAGGCACACTGCTGTCATTATCTTAATTGCCACCAAACAACTATATCTCTCCCATGCAGTACAGGTTGAACTGAAGTACAGAGGCTGGTAACAAGTCCTCACGCTTAACTGGACTCCTAAAGGACAGAGTCCGTACTATTATTTCTCCCACTAGCCTTTCATATCACTTTGGCTTAAGTAGAGGGAAATTTAGGGTTAGGAAGTGTAGATGGATTCCAGAGAGAATGTTGCCTGAAGGTATCTGTGAATACCATGCCTCACAAGGAGAGAGACTAAGTTTTTTTACCTACGGGCAGTCCAGTTGGTCCCTGTGCATTGTAGGAGCTGTGGAATCCTGACACTGGCAAGTAGAGTTTTCTGTGCCTGGAGAAAATTAGAGCAGCATGGAGCTGACAGCTTGACTGTTGCCTCTTCTAAGACCGGAATACAATGTTTTGTTCTCTACGATTGCTGCCTCCTCACTTCAGTATTTGAACTGCGAGTCTTAATGAACAAGCAAGAGAAAATTGTGCTATTAAGGGGCCCCAGCGATGAAAGAAGAGAAAAACAAAAAGGCAGTTTAGTGAATTAATACTGCTCTTAGAAGGAAGGTATTTTAAGCAAAAGCAACAATTTTAATTTAACTTGAACACAGTTTTAACTTACACTAGCATTTAAAATTTGCACCTTGATGATTTTGTTCTGATCTGAGAAGTCCATGGTTAATATTTTTTCAGTTATTTTTCTGCTCTATTATTTCTGACCTCCTCTAATGCAAATTCAGTTACATGAACAATAGATTAGCTTTTTTGTTCTTTCTGTATTTTCCTGGATGTTTTGTTCTATATTGTCTTCTACTTTACTAATCTTTTCTGGTCACTATTCTGCTTTTAAACTCATTCGTTAAATTTTTAATTCCAGTTACTGTATTTTTCAGATTTAGAATTTTCCAAAAAATTCTATTTTTATAGATCCCATTTCAGTTTTCTGATATAGATTTCTATATTTCCCCCTTCTCTTGAGCATATTAATCACAGTAATTTATTTCTATTTTATTTTTTAAAGATTTTATTTTTAAGTAATCTCAACACCCAACATGGGGTTCAAATTTACAACCCTGAATCAAGCATCTCAGTCCACCAATGAGCCAGCCAGGCACCCCTTAATCACAGTAATTTGAAAATACAGCCTGAAACTCTAATATCTCTGTTATTTCCAGGTCTGTTTCTTTTGTCTGACTTCTTTTTCTCTTGAATTTCTGTTATTTCTATCTGATCTCCTGACAGTCCTAGAAATTATTTATTTAATGCCAGCACTGTATTTGAAAAAAATTGTGAGGCTGGGCAAGATCCTGTGTTTCTCCATAGTCTATTTATTTTAATTCTAGAATGCAGCTAGAAATAGGAGCAAATTGGGGTGGGGTATTTCAGAAGGTTAATCAATTCTGTCTTGGCCATTATCTAGGGCATTCCTAGTTTATGCCTCTTTTTGACCTAAGTATCAAGAAACTCCCTTTTAAATTAAAAGTGTCTGGATGAGAGCAAAGGTCAACAAACTTTTTCTGTGACAAGTCAAATAGTAAATATTTCAGGCTTTTCAACTCCTGTAGTCTCTGTCCTAATTACTGTTTGCCATTGAGACACAAAACCATCCATAGAGAAAATATAATCAAATGAGTATGTCTTTGTTCCAACAAAACATTATTTACAAAACTGACCTTGGGCTGAGTAACTTGTGGGTCGTAGATTGCCAATATCTAGTTTAGACTATAAATATATATTACCTCAATTTCTTAGCCTTTGTCCTAGGACTTTAAGAAAAGACTAATACTCAAGGAGAAAAGTGGTATGGAATGTTAGGCTCATTTTTCTGCAGTTCCTTTTTCTGTCTTTCTCCTCCAGTATTAGAGCACTTTGTTGCCTTGAATTGGAATTATTTGTCCCCCTGGCCCTATGAGACCACCATAAATATGAGCTTGTTTATACTTATTTACTAAGTTTCCTATTCTTATTAACCAGCAAAAACCTGGAAAGAAGAGCAGCACAAAAATATCTAAATCTTGTCAATACTTTTGTCTTCTCTGGGGGATCTTTGCCCTGAAAAATTCTGGCTTTTCTAAGTGTACTCTATTAAGCTCTTGAAAGAGCTGGTTTCGGCATTTCTTACAGCTTTTATACTTATTCTTGTAGGGACAAGTTGGTCTAATACAAGCTAGTCTGTCATAGTGGGAAGCAGAAGTCCCTAAAGGAAAAATAAAATAAAGCACTTTGTAGCTTTTGAATAAACCAGCAAAATATAGAAGAGGAAAACCATAATAACAATGAAATGACATAAAAGCAAACACTGAGTAAGGAAGTAGAATGAAGGTCAAATATATCAAGTATTACACTATACACAGAAAACTACTTAATCTTATTCATCAATATAGAGTAAATCTGAATGGCATGCCATGCTTTTGGTACAAAAATTAATACAATGAAATTATCTATTCATTCTAAATTTTATTATAAATTTAATGTAATCTCCAACTAAGTAACAATAGAGTTATTTTTTTAATTGGGTAGAATGATCTCAGATTCTTGTTGAAAAATAAATCTCTAAAAGCAGCCAGATAATTATAACAAAGAAGAATCATCAGAACAAAAATGTTATTAGTATAAGAATAGAAAATAAAGGAATGGAACAAATTGATGAACAAGTAGATTTCAATGTATATGTAATTGCAATTTTATGTTTGACACTCTGTTTGATATTTATATATTAGTATACATAGAAAAATATAACAAGTTCTGATTTTAAAAAAAATCTTTATAATAGACAAAGTACATTTTAAGGGAAACAATAACTGTAAGTAAACCCAGTAATAACTCTGTGCCAGATTTTGGTGGGGAACACAATAATTAATTACTATATAGCCAACATAACACTGTTACCAGCCTCTGTACTAACATAGCATTGAAGCTATTAGAATCTCAGTTCTCTCAACTACAAAATGGAATTTTAATAAGTAGACCTGTTTCATTGGACTGTCATTGTGACCAAAAAAAAATGTGTGCAAAAATAATTTGACTATTGAAAAACTTTAAATAAATAGGCAGTGGGATTTTTGTTGTTGTTGGTGGCGGTGTTTTGTTTGTTTTTGAGAGAGAGAGAACACAAGCAGGAAAAGCAGCCTAGCAAGAGGAAGAAACAGGCTCCAGTTGATCAGGGAGCCTGATGGTGGGGCTCGATTCCAAGACCCTGGGATCGTGACCCCAGCCAAATGCAGACCCCTAACCGACTGAGTCACCCTGGCACTCCCTAGGCAGTGGTGTTTTCATTGGGGTTTTTCTTAAATGCATAGAATGCACTTCTTTTCTTTCTTTTTTTTTTTAACTTGGCTGTTTTTCAAATTGGAATTTTCCAGAGTGTCGTGGAAACATTTTAGTCAAGAAAACTGAAGGCATACATTATTATAGACCTATGCATTGGCACATAGTTACAAATTGATAAATTAGAAGGCTCTGTGTCCTACATTTTATGACTTATGTTAATGTAATACTGCTTTTTAAAAACATTTTGTACTCTTAATTATTTATATGTGTATGAATATTAAATAAATTATATGCTATTATAAACTGGATTATTTCAACAGAAATAATATATCTGGAAGACAAAGTGATGTAATATGTGATTTTGTATGTACCTCAATAAAAATAGAACAAATTGCATTTCAAAATGTAAAATCCTTTTAATAGCAAATGAAATAATTTCTAATTTTTAAACTTAGCCAATAATAATGGTACTCCCATTGTAAAAATATTTTTTTTATATGAAGGTTCTTTTGTTCTTTGTCTTTCCTATATGAGTGTTCTCATTTCATTGTAGCTGACACTTAACATTTTACATCTTAGGTTAAAAAGTCTTCAAAAATTGAATTATAATAATTTAATGTATCTAATAAGGATGTAAGAAAGCTCTTAGCAGTTTACAAAGTTTGAGTTTATCACATAAATAACAATCTTAGAAGCTGCTGAGACTGATTAAGGAAGAAGAAAAAGGAATAAACAATAATAACAAAAGAAAAACAGAACTGTAGTATATCTTGATAAAAAGGCATGTCAAGAAATAAGGAGAAATCCATATTTGCAGCAGAGAGTTAACTAGAAATGTCACTGTAAGAAAGGAGAAGGAACAGAATCTATTTAATATTTCTGGACCAGTGAAATAGCAAAATGAAAGAATAGAGGCATATAATTTTTGAGAATACTAGAATTTTTAAAATATTAGAAGATATGGTGTAAGTACAGAATAAACATGAGGGCAAAATTGGTATCCAGAATAAGTAGGGCTATAACAGGAGATAGAAGAAAGTGTAAACCATAAACCTAAAAACCTTTTATTCAGTCTGAATTAAAAATGAAGTATCTTGTCACAATACTTAATAATCATTGCATCTCACTCCCCCTGCTTGTGTCCCTCTCTGGCTGTGTTTCTCTCTGTCAAATAAATAAAATATTAAAAAAAAATTAAAAAAAAAGGGCGCCTGGGTGGCTCAGTTGGTTGAGCGACTGCCTTCGGCTCAGGTCATGATCCCGGAGACCCCGGATCAAGTCCCACATCGGTCTCCCTGCTCGGCGGGAAGCCTGCTTCTCCCTCTCTCACTCCCCCTGCTTGTGTTCCCTCTCTGGCTGTGTTTCTCTGTGTCAAATAAATAAAATATTTTAAAAAATTAATAATCATTGCAAAAATAGAATCCTACTCACATAAAGTACTAGAGCTACTTTTTGCAACGCAAAAGCTTTATTCTTATACTGTCTTCATATTTTACAAGAATTAATCTAGGACCAAACATCAGTACTACTTTCAGGCCAGTAGGATGGAGCCAATAGAGGAAAGGGGAAAACTTTTTTTCCATTTAAGGTACTGTCCAGAAGTTATACATACCACTTCAAATATATTTCACTGGCTAGAACTTACTGACATGCAAGATCATGCTATGAGACTGATACACATAGTCTTTATTTTGAGTAGTCATGTGCCTAGCTAATATCAGGAATTTTATTATCATAGAAAAAGAAAGAACAGATAATGGGCTAAATATAGCAAAGAAATATTAAGGGAGAGAATCTAAATCTCAGCAGGCGAAGACAGTAACATCATTATAAACCTATTGTCTTAGAATCCTATTAAAAAGTAGTAAAATCAACACTAAATCCTAAATTATTTGCTCCTGTTTCTGTAGCTAATTTTATTTCCCATACATTAAACTCAGAGCCGAATACTTTAAGAACCAGATTTAGAATTGTAATATTAAAACATTTTTCTGTATGGGGCACCGGGGTGTCTCAGTTGGTTAAGCCACTGCCTTCAGCTCAGGTCATGATCCTGGAGTCTCTGAATGGAGTCCCATCCCACATCCGGCTCCCAGCTCCGCGGGGAGTCTGCTTCTCCCTCTGACCTTCTCCCCTCTCATGCTCTCTCTCACTCACTCTCTCTCTCTCAATAAATAAATAAAATTAAAAAAAAAATTTTCTGTTCTAACCGATGGACCAGCATTAACAACGAGAAGTTGGTGTTTATGATTTAGCCAGTTTGTATGTTTTGCTTTAGAAACAATGTGAAGAGACTGCTGGATACAGTAGTCTTTCCTTCATTTGAAGTTAGAGGGAAAAAGGACAGCCTGAGCTGTCCCATTCCACACGCTCCATTCTTCTCTTAGGGTGATATGCTGAGGGCAGTGCATGAGAACGAGGAGTGTGGAGTACCTGGGTGGCTCAGTCATTAAGCAGCTGCCTTCAGCTCAGGTCATGATCCTGGGTTCCAGCCTGAACTTGTCTCCCTGCTTGGCAGGAAGCGTGCTTCTTCCTCTCTCACTCCCCCTGCTCGTGTTCCCTCTCTAGCTGTGTTTCTCTCTGTCCGATAAATAAATAAAATCTTTAAAAAAAAAAAGAAAGAAAAGAAAAGAAAAAGGAAATGAGGTGTGTGAATGAAAATAAACTTTACCCCAGCGCTTGAGGTTTGAGCCAGACACAATCCAAAGTGAGACTTGGTAGACAGCCATGAGAAATATGTCTTCTCACCACCTTTTTCAACCACCACATTCTACCCAGAAATCAAGAGACATATTTAGTAGGCTGCTGAAGACTCATGTATTTTATATCATTAACGAAGACAAAGTTAATTTTGAATTTGAAGAACATAAACAAAGTCTTTTAGGAAGTATGTAAAATCATTAAAAAAAAGCAGTGTATTCTATAAAACAAACTACTTCCAGTACCATACTTTAAGAAAACATCTATTCTATTAAATGCAATAGCATGAAACAGGTTTTCTTAGTTATTTTCACAGCTACAACCTCTAGTCTTGGGTCATTGTCCAACACAAAGCAGATACTTGGTAGTAACTGTAAATGAAGGAATGAATGAATACTTCATAATCTGCAAATAATAAATTTCTCTTTATAATTTGTTAGGATATTTTTGAAAATTTAAAGGAATTTATGCTATACCACTTAAATGTTTTTAAAATATTCTATTTTTCAAATATTTTTCAGCATTATAATTTTTAGTTTATATTTCAGAAAGCACAGATCAACCTCTCCAAAAAGTCCTTACTTTTCTTAGGCTGAATGCCATTGAAATCACATTTTAAAAAGGGAAAGATTTTAGGTTTTACAGTATATATACAAACAGTTTTTAAGGGAAGAGTATTTTGTGAAGAAAATAATTCAATTTTTCTTTCTGCATTTTTGCCTAACATTGGATTTTAATATAGTCTTTTAAACGAAACTTTGCACTTTTCTTTTGCTCTCTCAAGACTTATGTTTCTGCCATAATTAACTGGGCAGAAATTTAAGAACTTTATCAGAAAATAACTACAAAAATGAATGCTTTTCAGGGAAACTGGGCTGTGTTTCTTCTTTGGAGCCAAGCCAGGATTTGCTAACACTAAGGAAATGAGACAATATTTCTGTTGTTCACACTATAACCACATTTGCCATAAGCAGTAAAGTAAAGCTTCACATTGGCAACAACGGAATTTGGCCTGGCATTTTCAGCCCCGATGCTCTCAGCTGCATGGTACAGCCCCAAAAGAAATGAGCAGCTACTGTCTATGCCAAGACCAGAATTTTGAACTGTAACCAGGAAGAAGTATTTTCCCCATTTATATGCACACCGATAATTAGGCTCAAGGAAATGAAGTGCATAGAATGGAAATTGAGATTATGTTTTTTAATATGAATTTGTTTGATACAGCTTCCACTCTTCTGACAGATGGATTCTTTTTGGCAGATGATTATGCAAACTGTTCGTTTCGTGCCTGTCTACATGAAGTGTATTCTATAAACACATTGAAGCATCGTGTTCCTCAGAGTCCTCAGTGCTTGGGAATGTATTAGCACCATGATGATTTGGATGACAGGATTCAAAAGTGTCTGAGAGTAGAAGCTGGAGAAATACTATTGTGATTGCTTTGGTTCTATTAAGGGCCCTGGTAGATAATAATGTGGTTCCCTTGAAATTTTACAGCGAGCATTTTCATGTCAAAAGAAAAGAAATGAACTCACAGATCACAGAGGAAAATCCAAACAAGCAAATTGTAAATAGTTTTTAATAAGTATTGTAACTGATAGCAGAAAACTAACAAGTTTGGAAAGCAGTGCTCAGACATATTTAAAATGCATATCAAGTACTCATAAAAATTATCCTGTCCGTCATCATCTAATTATCAGGGTCATATTTCTTCAAGATTTAACAGTTTTGTAATGATTGCTCTAATATTTCAGTGACAAAGGGATCTTCTTCTTTGTATTTCTACAATCAAGGGCATAAGACCCGAATCAAAATTATTTTTTTTGAAAGAAGTATATTTGCAACCCAAATTTTAGTGGGAGTTTTCTAGAGTAGTAACAACAGACAGACAGATACACACACACATCCATATTTTAGAAGAGAAAACCATTTTTTAGCCAGAAAACCAATGGGTAGAATGGACCATATAGGGATGCTACATCATATATTCATTGGGTCAGTGGGGTACTAATTGGAGGTCTGGTCTGCTGCTTTACCTAAAATCCTGAATATTAGTCTCCTTGAGGGCATTATAAGAGCTTTAATATTTCTTTGTTATTAACTGATGTTTACTAGGTTTCTTAGAGGATCAGGGGGAAAGGTATAAAGATGAAAGTCTTCCTGATATCCTTTCAGTAAAGGTTTGGTAAAGATGCATAGGACACTAAGGGGAAGGAAAGCAAGTAAAGGACTATGCCCCTTGGATTCCACATGCATGATTTACTGTCTGAAAGTTAGATTTTTTTTTTCTTTGAAATAGAATATAACCTTTTATCTTCCACTAATGAAAACCATACATCATAAAAGGATGATGCATGGGTATAGATGCTTCTCAGTAAGTGTGATAGAGACAGCAACACTGCTTTAAATTATATAGAAAAGAGAGAAGAATGTGTGTGTGTGTGTGTGTGTGTGTGTAAAACTATTATCTAATGCAAACTGTGTGAGAGCAGCTGTTACGTAAAGCAAACAGAGGCAGCCAATCCATGAGAGATACTCAAAACACAACTGTGACCACATATTGGACACCTTCTTGTGATTGAATTAGGGATTTTGATGCTGTTGTCTCCAATTAACCACTATGCATTTAAGCAGGCCAATTCAAGTCACACTGGTTTCTAATGAGCTAAACTGACATTACAGCTATCTGGACATTTGGATTTTAAGTGTAAAATATCACTGTGATTGACCATTTATTGAAGTCTGATTCAGTTAGAATCTAGTCTCTTAATTTGATGGCTCAATATTTGAAAAACAATGAGAATAGCACTTGGGGATGAAGAGCATGCATCTATAAGTTTCTAATATTCTCTGTCTTCATCACCACATAATCAGATCCTCTTGGATAGTGATGAAGCTGTGGAACAGAATTAATAATTAATTTATTCAATAAATGTTGAGTGTTAAGAACATGTATATTGAGCTATTGCTTTAGGTAAAATAGATATGGCAAAGAACAAGGGAAACATTTCCTCATTTTATATAATTTGTATTTTAATTTAGAGGGAGTGGTTATTAACAGATAATAAACACTTAAACAAACAATGAAAGAACAATGTGTTGGGCTTGACAGTGTAAAAGATACCTAAGGCTGGGAATGCATTTAAGTAAGTACTTAATGTTGAACAGAAACTAATCCTGCAAAGATTTGTGTGAAAAGAATTCCACATGGAGAGAACAGAAACACGCTACTGAGAATGCTCTGGGGTTCCAATCCTCTATTCCTATGTAACAAATAATACCAAAGCTTAGTGGTTTGAAATGTGAACTTCATTTGCTCATGACTTTGTGGATGAAGAATATAGGATAGGTTCTGTTAGTACTTACATCTCCTCTCTATGTACTGTCAGCTATGGTGACTCAATAGGGCTGGAAGATGTACTCACATCTCTGATAAATGTGTGCTGGCTGATAACTAGGAACTTAACTGAGGTTATTGGCTTGGGGACTCCCTCTTCCTCGTGTGGCTCTCTCCAAGGGTTTGCTTCAGCTTTCTCCAATTAATGTGGCTGTCATCTAAGAATTAGTGTTCCAAGAGACGTCCTGTCTCTAGTCTTTTAATGTGTCGTTTCTGCCATACTTCAAGGTAGTCACAGAGAATCACAGATGCAAAGAAAGTGGGTACAAGACTACCAATGTTAATAGGTAGAGTGTAAAGAACTTACAACCATCTTTAACCTGTCAGTTAACCTTCTGTTCCAAAAATTATGTTACTCCCACATGAAATTTACACTCACCTCCTCCCCTAAACCCTAATTTTTATCCTAATACAGCATCAGATTCAAGATAGGGATCCAAAATTTCATAATCTAAATCAGGGTTAGGTGTTGAGGAGGCTCCTCATATGGAATAGAAAGTTGGTGCTGTCTGCTGTCTGGGAGCTCCGCCAGGCCAGTCCTCTCCATGAGGCAGCTTTGGCTTTCTCACAGCATGATGGCTGACTTCCAAGAGGGAGTGTTACAAGAAACATGAAGTGGAAGCTGCCAGTCTCTATAGGCCTGGAGCCAGAAACAGGCATAGCAAAACTTCGAATATATTCTATTAGTCAAAACAGTCACAAAACCCACCTACTTGATGAGAGGAGCATCAAGGAATTTGTGGCTTTCTTTAATTTGCGCATCTGGTGTTTTCAAAGGGCAGAAAGATGAATACTTAGGCAATATCCCATACTGTTTTTTTGTTGTGCTTCTAATTTAAAATCAAGTCCTTTTAAGAACTCAGAAAATATAGATAGTGTTCTAAATGGTGTCTTTGAATACATACTAAATAGATACTTCTGGAAGCTATAAAATCACTTTAGGACTATGATAAATCAATCTGAGTGTCAGCCAAACTAATGGGCACAGAGGTCTTGCTTCTGGAGTACAAAAAGGAGGGCAAATGGATTAAGCCCAAATAGTCAGGAACAGAAGGGGCAACAGAACAAATAGCAACTCAGTACTGACCTGAGAGGTGAAATCAGAGGGAGTTAGCTTAAAAGTCCATTGGATGGACAGTGAGGAGTAGGTCACAAATTGAGCTAAAAATTACATGTTGCAAGTTAGGTTCAACTGGGACATAAAAGGAAGTGAGAACAAGGGGAGGAGGAAAGTAAGAGAACTATTCATTATCATAAGCAGGTCCCAGCTTCCTAATATTGTTTCCTAGTTACACTATGAATGCTTAGTGAGACACATTTTAAAGTTTTAGCCAGGGAAGAATGAAACAAGGAATAATTTTCTAACTTTGGACATAAAAGTAGATAATTATATATTCAAATATCACATGAAAGAGGTAGATTATCAAACTCCAGAATATGTACTTATATTCTTTGGTATCTGATGGGGAACCAATTTGTTATTTTGGTGGATACTCTTTAAACTTTGGTTGTAGGATCTCCTGATAATTGTTTTCTTGCACACAAGAGTCTAAGATTGGAAGGAAGAAACACAAACGTCAGCCCCAGGGAACAGGACAATTTATTTTTGTAAATAGGTACCACAATCATTGTAATTTGTTTCCTTTGCAAGTATAGGAAAGGATCTACATTGCTCTAATGCCTATTAATCCTTCAAGACAACTGCTTTTTTTCTTTTCTTTTAAAAACTTCTCTTGATGTTTCCCCATTTCTTTTTTCTATGTTCCTTTAGTCGCCCTATGACTAATATTATCCCTTTCATACTGTACTTAATTGTTTTCTCCTAACATTGTGAAAATGTGAATATGATATAACAGTCTTACTGTCATAGGTCTGCTTTGTCCAATATGGTAGACTTAAGACACAAGTGGCTATCATTTAGATTTAAATATAAACTGATTAAAGTCATATTAAATTTAAATTTGATTATTCAGTTGTACCAGCCACATCTCTGGTGCACAATGGGCAGGTGTAGCTAGTGGCTACCGCATTGGAAGACATAGAAGTGCTAATTTTTCTTAACAATTCTATTGTACAGTGTTGCTCAAGATTTTTTAATAATTTTTATGGAAAAAAGTAAAAAATGTCTAGGACATGGGGCGCCTGGGTGGCTCAGTTGGTGGGGCAACTGCCTTCGGCTCAGGTCATGATCCCAGAGACCCAGGATCGAGTCCCACATCGGGCTCTCTGCTCAGCGGGAAGCCTGCTTCTCCCTCTTTCACTCCCCCTGTTTGTGTTCCCTCTCTGGCTGTGTTTCTCTCTTTCAAATAAATAAAATATTTAAAGAAAATGTCTAGGACATGACATTATTATAGTCATTTGACTTCATAAAGGGAATTATGAGAATAAATGTATTATACATCTATATTAAACTTCATTTTTTGGCATGGCATTGGTAGCTATTCATGAAATATATATTGAAACTTGGTCATGTCAAATAGAAGCATTTTAATTCACAGAAATAGGTGATGACCATATGTAGCTATAAATTCTACTTATTCTGAAAAATATTTGGACAATCTGACTTGGTTAGTCACTGAGATAAAATCTTGAACTTTTTAATTGCCCATATTGGGGATCTATACTGAAGTAATTGAAGTAAGAAGATGGATCTGTATAAATCAACATGCCAAACCTGAATTTAAGTCACAGTGAATGGTGCTGGGCTGCTTATTTATATCTATTATAACAGTTATCTTAAGATATAAAATGCTTTACAGAAACAATTAGAGACAGTGATACAGTGAAAACTGTGCTTAGAGTTAGTTAGACAAGTTCTTTTCAGACACAAAGAAATCTAAGCATATTAAACAGATAAGAATTAGCAAGAGAGGTAAGAGAATTTTCTAATGGTGTCATTTTTAACTCATTGGAACATTACAGAAATGATTTCATCAGTTGTTCTCTTCATTGACCCACACAAATAAGATAGTAATGATAAAACCGATGAAGGAATGTGCTCATTAGTCCTCACTGGGACCTGTGCTTCTGCTTAGTGACTGTCCAGATTTATACATTTTACTTATTCAGCTGGAAAAAAAATACCAAAACTTCAATTCTAAATGAAGAGTGGAGAGGAAATCCTTTTGCTTTGGAAAATATGAGATAAAGATATTAAATTAAATTAAAATATTGACTAAAGAGGAAAATTTCTAATTGAATGGGAAAAGTTAATTCATGTAGAATAAAAAATGAAACCCTATCTCAAAATGGTCTCAGATAAGTGAGCATTTACTAGTTGTTATTTTCCATTGTGGATTGCCATGGATGGTAAGATACAATTTCATTGCTGTTCCGATGTTGCATTCTTTCTTATCTCCACTATTTTTCTCTAAATAGACTAAAAAGAACATATTCCTGGTTAAATATATACAAATAAGGTGTTTGTAACTGTAATAATTAAGCAAGCAAAGTCTACTGAATTTGCTTTCACTTAACTGAAATTCATATATCCAAATCTTTATTTTACACTATATATGCTTAATCATTGTTGTTTTTTAATTCCATATTTCATAACCTGCCTCCTTACCCAGCAATATTTCATATATATCCCTGTGGACTATAGACTTCTCTTCTGAGCTACAAAGGAGTCTTTAGTCATATTGAAGTTTTTTCTTCTTACTAAATTGATTTGATTTGGGTCCTAGAATAACAATCTGAAAGACACCCTTCAGATTGTATGTATGTGTATATATATGTGTAAAATCCCTGCATGTAGCTTATCCAAACATAAAATCCAAGTCCTATCCACTGGGAAAAAAACATGCATAATGAGACAGGAGCTTTTTTTCTGTTCTTTGTAGCAAGATTATTATATATTAAAACTTTATATGTTAAAATTTTTAATCTATCTCAGCATTATTAAGGTATTTAATTTGTCATTACTTTTACTCAATTTGCATGATTACTTGTATAATATACACCATTATTAGGTCCAGAGTTCTGGAATTCAACCTGATTTGGTTCCTTCCTACTTAGTGCTATAGACAGAATCAGATTCTGCATTTATCATAGATGTCATAAAATTTTTAATTGGTTTTAGCCACCAAATCTGATTTTGAAAATAGATGGAATGGCTCTACCATAAATAATTATTGACTATAACAGTCAGTAGATTTCCTCTACGTGCTGACATCATCAAAAATTTTTCAAGGTCATTTTCTATTACAGCAAATTTGGAAGCACAGGTAATTAGACATTTGAATGGTGAACAATACTTTCAGAAATACAGGATACCTTTTTACTGGAGAAGGATCCTATGAAGTTGTCAATATTGAGGAGAGAAGAGTAGCTATCTGAATCTGTTTTCAAACTACTGTTTCAGTGATCTCTCTGAAACACAAAATATGAGCATACTCCAATTAAAAATGTCCTTGGATTCCTAGCACTCCTAGCATAAGTTCAAATTCTACATCATGGCTTACAAGTTTAAAAGGTGCTCTCAAATTATTTCTCCAATCATATCTCACACTATTCCCTGCCTTTCCTATGCTGCTCATTCCATAATAAACAACTGGTAGTTCTCCAAGACACCATGTTCTTTCATTTTTAGGCTTCTGCATGTATGCCTTTCCACTGCCATAACAACTCACCCACTAACTCGCTCTCCCATTGTGAGGTATGTACCTAGCTTCTGATTTTTTGTTTGGATTTTCAAATAACTGATCAGCCATTTTTCCCCCTCAGTGAGCAACTGCCTGACCAACCTCTCCTATATACAAAATATATTAAATAATTACATATATAATTATTTATTATTATGTAAATAATTAAGTTTACATAATAATTAGAACTGTGCCATTATGAACCTGGAATGGGTAGAGAGGGAGAAAAAAAGTAATTTTTCATCAAAATATAACATAAAAGTCTATCATTACTACATCCACATAATCTATTATTCCTGCCAAATAATTTGATCATGGGATATGTATGAGGTGTTTTTAAAAATCTCCTCAACTATATCCTGTCTTCTGTTAGTGAGGCTGCTGTCATATTATATTTGTATGTTATATAATCTACATACATATTATATGTAGGAGATGCAGAGTTGTACTGCCTACATCCATGAAAGAGTAACTTGTTGTCAGGCCTCAGGGAGTGTGGTCAGCACATGGCCTCCATTTATGAGCTTCTTCAAGATATGCGTTAGCCACAGAAAGTCATCTTGCCCGAGGTCACAGCTTTTCCTGGGGCAGCCTGTCTGGTGACTGACTGAGGTATACTATAAAGTCCCAACCCTTTATTCAGATAACTGCAACAATGAAAGAAGATAACCAACTTAAGAGACTGAAGACAAGAACATATGGAGTAGAGGCATGAGAATAGACCTATGACCTATGATAATGGACACAATGTGAGATCTTTGTATTACAAGTCCATGACCGCCAGGAAACATCTACCACAGAAGAGACTCTGAACATTCAAGTGGAGAAAATCGACCAGTCAGATGACATCAGTTTGTGTCTATCAGCTGATTTCCCAGCACAATGAACATGTGAGCAATTGCTACAGTGGTGTGAAACAAACTGTACCCGCTCCACCAACTTTGATCTATCAGGAGTCAGCATCAGATATCAATGCTGAGTTTTTTTTTTTTTTTTTAAGATTTATTTTTAATTATTTATTAGAGAGAGAGAGACAGCAAGAGCAGGAACATAAGCAGGGGGAATGAGAGAGGAAAAGCAGGCTTCCTGCAAAGTAGGGAGTCCAATGTGGGGCTCGATCCCAGGACCCTAAGATCATGACCTGAGCAGAAGGCAGATGTTTAACCAACTGAGCCTACCAGGCACACCTCAATGCTGAGTTCCTGATAGGAACCATTTCTTGAGGAAACAAAGGGCACGAGATGTCAACAACATTGTTCACCTTACATCCTGGAAGGGCCAGTGATTCATCAGAAAAATAGACAGATATTTTAAGTACAGGACTGCCTTTCTTGTCCACAAGATCTCAGGCAGAAGTATTATACAAGAGATTTACAGAATGTTTTAATGACTCTCACTAAAACCCATATAATGTTGTGTCAGATCAGGTAACTCAACTTATGCAAAGGAAAGCAGACATGGGTCTTTCATTTCCATATCATCCAAGCTTTCAGCATGATAGAGTATTAAAAAAATTTACTGAATACGCAGCTGGAGGGGCATCCCAGGGGCAATGTACTTCCATGACAAGATTTCATATGTCAGGAAGCAATATATGCATTGAGTTAAAGAATTTTATCTGGCTCTTCACTGCAGTAGGAAGAATACATGGCCTCAGGAACTAGGGATAAAAATAAGAATGGCCCCTTAACCTTCACATCCAGTAGTTCACTGAATGCTTTTATGACAGAGTATGGTGCATATGGAGAAGGGCAGCCCACATCCCCCTTTAATTAAAGACTTGTGGTCTAGATACTGGGAGTACCTTCAGAGACAGTTTCTATCTGTTAGACCCTTAAGGGCTGCCTGGCTACAGAAAGCACCCCTGTCCAAGATTACATGCTTTCTTATGCAGCCTGCATCTGACAACTGACTGATGCTGAGGTACAAAGGCCTAGATCTATCACTTTTAGGATACTTTGATTTCAATACTCGCTGCAAAGCCCTCTACTGAGTTGAGCAAGGCTTTGATAGTCCTCATTATATACTTCAACTTTCTCCACTGACTATCCTTTTATCCATCCACCCTTCATTTCACAGATGTTGATCCCTAATAAACATCTTCCACAACCACACTCTGTCTTAGCATCTGCATCTGGAGAACCCAACTAATGACAATATTATGGTAGCCTTTTACCTTTTGTAGAAGAGGTACGGATGTGAAGTTGGAGTTGGTCATCAATGTTTTATTTACAGAAACTATCACATTGTTGGGCACATAGTATGTTCTCAGTAAATATTGAAAAAATAAACAAAATAAAATATGCATTAAAGTTAAGAAACATGTATTCTACAGAATAACACTTAAGTTAGAATTTTAAGAAAATTACATTATATTGGTTCAAATAGCAAATAACTTTTGAAATGACAAGATAACATATTACATAATATATTTTGCATGTAAATGTGGCTTACACCATCATTTTCCTGATATAATTGGATTTTCCATATATAATTTTCCATAATATAATTGGATAAACAATAGATCCCTCTAAAATTTCACGACACTTTAGGGATAACACTGCTGTGTTTTGTTTTGTTGTTTTTTACATCATTTATATCTGTAAGTAATTAGGGGAAGGGAATGTTTAAAATGGATCCATAATTGGAAGAGTATATGAGATTATTTTAAGGTTCTGCTTTTAAGTTCTTGTTAACTTTTCTTGTTTTAAAAAAAATTAACTTTTGGGTGCAATTATATAGCAAAGAAGACAGCATCTTCTGTCAATGTCAACATACATGAATTTTTGTGTTGGATTTGAATTTATTTTTAATGTGATTCTGGATGATATAGCTTAGTATAGCAAAATTTTTCCATGGTAAGGTAAGATACTTTGATAATTTATGATAAATTTCTGATAAGACTAGTGGTTCATACATCTATTTCCCCAATACAATCTCCTGAAAAAAATTTATGAATAGATGCAAGGAATATCCATTATTGAAATATCCTGCTTTGTGTTTGAAAAGTCGAAGTGGGGCACCTGGGTGTCTCAGTCAAGTAAGCATCTATCTGACTCTTAGTTTTGGTTAGGTCATGATCTCAAGATCCTAAGATCAGGTCCCAAGTCAGGCTCTACGCTCAGCAGGGAGTCTGCTTCCCTTCTCTCTCTCTCCTTCTGCCCCTCCCTCTGCTAGTGCAGTCTTTCTCTAAAATAAATATATGCATTAAAAAAAAATAGAAGAGAGCCTGATTTGATTTCACGAGTGAACAGTTAAATTTTTCATCTATTATAAATTTTATAATAAAAGTTTTATGTTGGAATATGGAAACTTACTGATTAGTAATTAATATGATAAATAAAATTAATATTCTGATGTATTATATAATGTATATATTAGATATAATATATAAATATAATTAGATTTATATTTGATCATTTAATTAAATTTACTCATGATACATAGATTTTTTAAACTGTACTATCAATATCAAAATGCTAATATGAAAAAAATTACCAAAAATAGCAGCATAACTAATGGATACATATGGTTAGCATTATAGGAAAGGACAATTATCTTAATTCATTATAGCTTTTATAGAATAAAATAAAGTGTTTCTTTAAAACATGAATTATGTTTCCACATTGTAGGGATATTTTGGAAGTAGAAGACATTATTTTTGCTCTAAGAAGACTATAGTTTGGTGTGGTGATTTTTTAATATACTAGTAAGAACACATTTTTGGAGTAAAAAATATTAGAGATCAAAATTTTGGCTCAGACTAGACAAAATCTGGGGCAAGCTGCATTTTTCTGAGGCTCAGAGTTTTTCCCTGAAAAAAAATCAGGATTGTTGCTGTATTTGTTCTCAGCCCCTTTTATAGGGTTTTCTGTGTTGACTTATATCCAGACACGAGTTTATTCCTTAAATGTCTATTTGTAGTCAGTTTTTTTCTTTATCTTTTTATTTGTGCTGGATGATACTATCCACTTCATATTTAATGGAGCCCTTGGGCTTTTTGAGTGATAGAAATTGACAAGAGGCCAAACAGAAGTTTCAGGCAAGGCTTTATTGGGATTTAGTGCTAGAACACAAGGGAAGCTCACAAAAGAAACAATCTCAGGATGACTTCCCAAGGAGAGGTCAGGGAAAGTTTTTTAAGGGAAGTGAGGTGGGAAGAAAGTGATGTCTAAGCATGTAGAAGTGGGGACTTATTACCACTTGCACTTCATTCCATGAAGGCAAGCTACATGAGAAGAGTAAAGGAGGAATTCGGTGTACTGAAAGTATCAGGGATAAAATTTTATTTGGAGAGATGTTCCTGGAAAAGTGATGATGAAAAGTGTTGATAAAATGCTTCTTCATGTGTCACATGTCTAATTAGAATATTAAATCTCCACATCTGAGCCTGAATTTTAGTATTATAATGAGGGGGAAAGTCATGAAAGTTAAGCAGGGGGTTCACCTTGGTGCAGACTGATGCAATCTGGTCTTTGCCAGTCTTTGTAGTAAGCATCCCCCTTTCTGTAAGTATTCTCCTTCTGCATTCCTGCACGATATGAGGCTCAGAAAGTATGCAGTTTTAGTTGTTGTTTTTCTTTTTCCTTTACTTTTAGGGAGGCAGCCAAAGAGCACAGGGTTTTTGCAGTCAGGGTAGAGAGGACCCGAGTTCAGTCCCTGCTCTCTCTGACACAAAGTGTTCACTTTTCCTCATATTTACTGATAAATCCCAAGGTTAAGTTACCAGGCTGGATGTCTCCTCTGAGTTGGAAGTTCTTTCCCCTGGACCTATTCCCTTGGTTGATCCCACACCGACCTGACAGTGAATCTGCATAGTTCAGTTCCTCATCTCTGCTACAATTCACTTACCAAATTTTTCTCCATTTTATCAACACTTTTCATCATCACTTTTCCAGGAACATCTCTTCAAATAAAAAATTTTATCCTTGATAGTACCCCGAATTCCTCCTTTACTCTTCTCATGTAGCTTGCCTTCATGGAATGTGCAAATGCCATCCATCAGCATACTCACCCATGTGAGCTAGAACTCAGACCATCACACCCCAGGTTAAGACTTCCACAAGGTCTTGCTTCCTGGAATATCCTTATTATCATGTACTTTGGCAGTAAGACCTTATATGAGCTGGCCCCTACTCAACATGTCTTCCTTTCTCTGCTGTAACTAATAACAAAGTTTATAGAATTACCTTGTTTCTTATCACAAGCCTGACTGTTTTGGACCTGTACCTGTGACTATGCTTTTTCTCTTACTTGAGATATCTTTTTGAGGATTCTTTGGCTAATCCTTTGGGATTCAATTAAAGCATCCTCTCATTCAGAAGGCTTTCTCTCAATCGCCATGTTGAACTTCGCTCTCCTCTTTTTAGCACCTATTACATTGTAATGAAATTATTCACTTACATACCTACTCTAACCAACACCCTCTCTACATGGTTATGGGGTTTGAAGGCAGTTATCTGTCTCTTTTATTTGATGTTCACTCAGCATCTAGCAAACTGCCCAACAGTAATTGGTAGGACTAGGGCGCTCAGTAATTAGTAGCACCGGGATTCTAGAAATAAGAGAATGAGAAGTGACTGGGTTGTGGGGATTTATTTAACCCTATCTCCATTAATTTCTCTCAAAAATCACCCCAATAAATATATAAACCAGGTAAAAAACAGTTGTTTAGTATACAATAATAGATTATAGATAAATGCCCAAGTCTTCAACTTCCAACCAGAATGTTACCCACTCCCTTTGGATATAGCAGTTGTGGAGCTATCATTGAATGTTGATAATGTTAACTAAAATAATGCTTTAGTAACTTTTTTAAAAAGAAAAAATACAAAACCTTGCATGGGACTGATACAGGGTGGGTAACCTCTGAGAGGGGTTGGGGGGAGGGCTGAGGGAGGGGTATCATTAACTCTCCCCATGCCATTGCTTTATCAGAGAAGCATGAGCCAATATGACAAAATGTCCACATCTTTTGCATCTTGATGGCAGTTTCACAATAAATTTTTTTCTGAACTTCAAAAAAAAAAAAAGCTCAGCCACCTTTAATGTAATTAATATTGTAATGAGATTTTACCATTATTTCCAATCACAAATTATTTCTAATCATAAATTTTTGAAGGCAAAGGAATAAGCACTATAAAAATAGTAAGAATTTTTCTGTTCACAACACTAATCTATTTCAGAACAACTTATTCCTGAAGATATTTTTTCTTTGTTATTTATATAATGCTCCACCACCATCAGAATGTTCTATCATTTATATATAAGTTAATAAGATAAAAATGGAAGAAAATGAGTAGTTTAACAGCCTTACAACTCTGAACTTATTTTCTGCTAATCGTTCTATTTATTATTTATTTATTTATTTATTTATTTATTTATGTTTTTTGTGCGATTAAAATTTATTTTGGAAAAAATTAATAAACATATGTTACTATTATTTAAATAAAATGTTTAAATTCATGTTTGATTCTGAATCAAAGTCTAATTTCAATATAGCAGAGTATAAATAAGAATAAAAATAGCTTCTAGGTTTGTTTTTGTTTCGTTTTTTAGTTGGTTTTTCAGGTCTCATCCCAGAAAACTTTTCAAAGCCTCAATACTTTCTAATAGGTTATTTACTCTGCCAAGTAAGAGTATTGTTACAACGCTGGATGCAATTTTTAAAATAGCCTAAAATGGACTCACAACTTCCACAGAGCCTATCTTTACTATTGTTAGGGAGATATCTGTTTGCTTAGGGAGATACCTATTTGCAGAAGGACAGGGTTCAACCAAGGATGTGATTCATGCACCTCAAGACTCCAATTATCAGGAGATGTCAAATAGAATTGCCAAAGCAATTACTCAGAAAAAAAGAACAGAATAATTTTAACAGCAGGAAAGAGCAAAGGAGGCAGTAATTATTATGGTCCTATAATACTTATCTTGATTGTAAAGAACAATTTGTTAGCTGCTATGAGACAATGTGCCTTGTTTATCTCACTCTTAATGGGAACATATTAATAAATCTGAATTGTTGCCAAGGAATCCAGTCCTCCGAAGACTACTTATTGACATTAAAGATTCTATTGAAGGCATAATTATTTGATTTCAACAAACAAATCATTAGAGTTGATCAGAAAAATCATGAAGTGCTTATTCATTTAAGTTATTTTGATCATTTCTTATTGAAAATATTAGTTCCTGGGCTCCTGGGTGGCTCAGAAGGTTTAACCCTCTGCCTTTGGCTCAGGTCATTATCTCAGGGTTCTGGGATCGAGGCTTGCTCTGGATCTCTGCTCAAAAGGAGCCTGCTTCCTCCTCTTTCTCTGCCTGTCTCTCTGCCTATTTGTGATCTCTCTCTCTGTCAAATAAATAAATAAAATCTTTTTAAAAATTATATTAATTCCTAAAAAACTTTTGACATAATATTCAATAGTAATGCTTTTGAAAATGTAGGATTATTTTTTAAATATTTATTTATTTGAGCAAGAGAGAGAGAGAGAGTGATCAGGAGAGAGGCAGAGGGAAGGAATCTTCAAACAAACTTCCTGCTGAGCATGGAGCTGGATGCTGTCACCCATGAAATCATGACCTGAGCAGAAACCAAGAGTCAGGTACTTAACTGATTGAGCCATCCAGGCACTCCGAAAATGTAAGCTTACATTAAAAATGAAGATGAGACCATTTGTTTAAAAAAAAAAAAAAGGCTTTATATTATGTATCTTAGAAAGCTTTCTAAGTTACTTCATTTCTGAAAGATGAAAACGTGTGATTTAACATGTCAGTCCTTAGATGTATGAACAATCTTTCCATAATCCATCACCCAAAATAAATACATTTAGAAACTTTGTAAAGACAGACAAGCTAAAATCGTGTTTCAAAAATGTAAGAGTTTACACTAAAGTGTTAATCTGTCATGAACTCAAAATGATTTTTAAAGTTGTCTATATGGGCTGTTGCTTCTTTTTTAGTGCTAGCAAAGTGCCTTCATATTTTCCAACTCTCCTCCCGAGGCTTACTTCAGTTTCTGTTAAAATCACCTGGCCAGTTAAATAAAATTGATGGGAATCTGTATAAACCCTATTGAAGTAGGAGGAAAGAAAGTTACTGAGCAGAATATACAGGGTTGTACTATATGGGGGGAATGTGCTAAACATATAGACATATATAACCTGAATTTAAGGAGGCTCTCAATTTTGTTACATGTATCCACAGTATTTGAATTTTTTTACAGAATCATCCTAAGTTACTTCTGAAATTAGGAGAAAAACATATTTTTAAAAAAGGAAACTATATATGTAAATATTAAATTCACTATTTCTCTGTGAGCTTTTCTTGATATCTTTTCTAAAATTCACTTTCTACATATCCCTACTTCCTTGCTTCATATTTTTCTCATTAGCACTGTACACTACCTAAAATGCCTTTTTATCCTATTTATTTTCTAGCTTCTTGTTAAGAATAACACCAGTAAGGTAGAGATTTTTACCTACTTGTTTCTTGCTGAATTTCTAGTGCCCAAACACTGACATATAATGGTGGGTTTTAATGAATTAGTATGTATGGTTTTATTCATTAATTTATTCAAAATATGTGTATATGCATATGAGCATATATATTAAATACAATATCTATACAGTAACATAGTTATATAGTAATATATAGTAATATACAGTTTTATGTATATATGTGTATATATGTGTATGTATATTATATAGAAGGAGTCATGATCTCATACTTTTGTCCAAACTCCTACCTGCCTTTTAATGCTTTTTTTTTTTTTTTAATTTTATTTATTTGACAGAGAGAAACACAGCCAGAGAGGAACACAAGCAGGGGGAGTGAGAGAAGAAGAAGCAGGCCTCCTTCTGAGCAGGGAGGCCAATGTGGGACTCGATCCCTGGTCTCTGGGATCATGACCTGAGCTGAAGGCAGTCGCTCAACCAACTGAGCCACCCAGGCGCCACCATCTTACCTGCCTTTTAAAGAAAGGGAAGAAAACAGAAAACCCAGAAACTTTGAAGTTTGAAGAATGCTGTCTATTTATGTAAATAACTGCTATTTTTAGGACATAAGACAAAGTTGAAAGAATGTTCTGTGAGAACATTTGAAAAGTAATCTTTGAAACAACACAAGAACAAATGAGGCATTTGATATATTTATATGATTGTAGGCATAATTATTGCTGCCAAGTATGCATATATCTGAGTTTTCAAAATTCATTTTATTTCTATTACACTCTGAAAATAAAGTGATTTTCCATGATGCACTATTTGCATCCTGCTGAGAATGAATGTGTATCGAGAATGAAAAATATGCCAAGCATCAGGAAGGTTGCCCTTTGTCAGAATCTTGAGCCTTTTCAAATGAAACTATGAAATTAGTTGATTCACAAATACTTCTTCTGTGCCAACAGAATTAAAAGGTCCTGATGAATTTCTTGAAGTCAGAAGCACATTATGATTTTTTTTTAAAGATTTTATTTATTTGACAGAGAGAAACACAGCCAGAGAGGGAACACAAGCAGGGGGAGTGAGAGAGGGAGAAGCAGGCTTCCTGGCGAGCGGGCAGCCCGATGTGGGACTCGATCCCAGGTCTCCGGGATCATGACCTGAGCCGAAGGCAGTCGCTTAACCAACTGAGCCACCCAGGCACCCCCATATTATGATTTTTATATATGTATATGAAGAAGATGCTACTTGCTTATCCTTCTTTGCCAGAGCATATAATCTGAACATATTAGTGAAAACTAATTAAGAACCAAATATATGCACCCTTATGTTTACTGCAGTATTATTTATAGTAGCCAAGATATAGAAGCAACCTAAGTGCCCATCAGTAGACTACACACACACACACACACACACACACACACACACACACACACACAGGAATATTATACAGCCATAGAAGGGGATGGGATTTTGCCATTTGTGACAAAATGAATGGACCTAGAGGGTATTATGCTAAGTAAAATAATTAGGACTGAGAAAGAAAAGTACCATATGATTTCACTCATACGTGGAATCTAAAAAATAAAACTTATAAATGAGCAAATGAGCAAAAAGCAGAATCAGACCTACAAATACAGAGAATAAACTGAAACTTGCTGAAGGGGAAAATGGATGGAGTGGAATGGGAGAGGCCAGATTTCAGTGATGGAATAAAGGGCATGGCCTGAATAAGCTCAGTGATACTGTAATAGCATTGTATGGTAACAGATGGTAGCTACACTTGTGGTGGTCATAACATAAATGTGTAGAGAAGTGAATCATTATGTTATACTCCTGAAACTAGCATGTTTGTGTTATATGTGACTAATTGTATGTCAACTATACCCAAAAATATTTTTTAAAAGACCTCAGTTAAAGAGTCTATTAGGTGATTATTAAATATGCCAATTAAACAACTAAATAATATAGGGGGTAAAAAGAACCAACTATATATAGAACTATCATGGTAAATCCTAGAGAGGAATACACATATGAGCACCATATGATCTCTTCTCAAAATACCACCACCACTATCCAAACAGCTGCCATTTATTGAGCACCTCCCATATACTAGACACTATATAATGCATTTTATTTTTACACATGATGACTGTTTTTTGAAATAGTCCTTTTGAAGAATTTTCTATAATCATCATTTCACAGAAGATATTGAGTTTCAAAGGGGTTAAGTAATTTGTTTTAAAATTATATGATATTAGTCACCTTGAGGATAATGTGCCTATTTTTATGAGACCTACTTCATCACCCATAACGGATATGAGTTATGCTTGCCAAGTTCATAGTCCTTTCTCAGGTACAGTTTGTTAGATCAGGAATCAACCCTGGAATCCATCTAGGCTAGTAATACTCTCCTAGGAATTTGAAACTGGGATTGGGAGATTGCAGTTCATTTGCCCAAAATAACTAAACTCACCTGAAATAAAGTTAGGATCTGTCACTACATCTGCAAACAGAAGCAGAAAGAGCTAATCTGTAAGAAGTATGAAGCAAGCATGTAAAACAAAGGTGATGTGTGCATCCTTCTGAGAGTATTTTAATTTCCTTTTTCAGGGTAAGGTGCATTGTGCATTTGATTATTTGGTTACTTTCTTATTTTGAGAAAGATCCAAGAATATGATTGTGCAGTTCAAAAAACCATCTGCAACCATGTGGTAGTAATTTGCTAAAATATAAACCAGGCTTCTAGTCTAGTGTGCTATTGTTTTTATAACTAATTTTGATAATCTTAATAAGGAATTAATTTATTTAGCAGGTTCGACTCATTTTTCTCTATGTGGATACATATTCATCATGATTGCTAGTTTTGTTTGTCTGTTTTTAAGTAGGTTCCACACTGGATGTGGAGCCCAGTGTGGGGCCTGAACTCATGACCCTGAGATCAAGACCAGAGCTGAGATCAAAAGTCATATGCTCAGGGGTGCCTGGGTGGCTCAGTTGGTTAAGCGACTGCCTTCGGCTCAGGTCATGATCCCGGAGACCCGGGATGGAACCCCACATCAGGCTCCCTGCTCAGTGGGAGGCCTGCTTCTCCCTCTCTCACTCCCCCTGCTTGTGTTCCCTCTCTCGCTGCGTTTCTCGCTGTCAAATAAATTAAAAAAAAAATCTTAAAAAAAAAAAAAAAGAGTCAGATGCTCAACTGACTGAGCCACCAAGGTGCCTCACTAGTTTTCCTTTTTTAAATTTACCACATAAAGGCATTTATAGACACTGACCAGATCATTGCATATCAAATTTGGATCCTTTTTCTAGGATATAATTTTGATAATATGTCATTTTTGGTTCAACAGTGTCACATGTATAACTTACTTATTCTCTTATGAAATAGATAATTGTTTTTATAATACTGAACTTAAGCATCTATTAGAAATTTGTGGATATGGGCGCTTGGGTGGCTCAGTTGGTTAAGCAACTGCCTTCAGCTCAGGTCATAATTCCGGAGACCCGGGATCGAGTCCCACATGGTCTCCCTGCTCGGCAGGAAGCCTGCTTCTCCCTCTCTCGCTCCCCCTGCTTGTGTTCCCTCTCTGGCTGTGTTTCTCTCTGTCAAATAAATAAAATCTTAAAAAAAAATAAGTAATTTCATGGATAAAAGATATATTAAGAATGGTAGATTTGGAAAGAATTAAGTAGCCATGTATTTCTGTTGAATGGAAAATTTAACATGTAACAAAAATACTTTTAAATTACGGTTCTATTGCAGATATCTTCTCACAATGATAATAGGGAAAGTGGTAGTTGAAACACAACCACCAGGACCTAATGTTTACTATTACTATTAATACCACTACTGCTACTGAAACTCTTACCACCACCACCACCACTGTTACTACTACTACTACTACCACAACCATTACTACCACCACCGAAAACACTACTACTATGGTTAACACCTATTTACCGAAAAATATTCACCATGTGTCAACACTGTTAAAAAAATTAACTCAGAGCTCTGGATGCAAAACCAGACATCATTAGTTCATGTTGTTCATATTTAGAGCTGGTACTGCATTATCTTTGATTTGGGCAAGCCATTGAAATTATCTGAGAGAAATCTTCCTTATCAGTGTAATTTTAGTAGTTTTATAACATTAAATGAGATGAAGTGCATGAAAGTGCTTTCTGATGTATACAACATTATACACATTTAGTTATTTATACTATGCTGTAAACAAATGCCTGCTTATTAACTTTATTGGGGTTATTAACTTAACAGTATAGAAAGTTACACTATGATAATCACAAAGTCAAACCCTAATCATATAAATTATCCTCCAGTAATCAATTATGAATGATTCTACTATTTCTATCTTCTGGCATATTTATTTTCACTCACAAAAGACATCAGACAATCATGTTGGCCATATTTTGAATAATAATAATAATGATAATTATTACTATTATTTTGGTATCTGTTACATATCTGCTAGTACATTTGAATTCAAAGTTGACATTTGATGTGATGGATGCCTGAGTTTCTTCAATATGTTTCACATCTACCCACATGAAATGAGAAGCTCTGTTCCATAATTAATGATGCAGTATACTCCTTTTAAGTAAGGATTTTATCAGCCTGTATAACTAATGACAGAGTCACCTAAATGACCAGTTGGCATCATTAAATTTACCAACTACTGTGCTATCATCAATTCCAATTAAATCCTAAGTATGTCTCTCACCAACATGTAAACACATTTTCTAATTGGGTAGTACCATCATGAGTAAATTTAATGGTGCCAAGTTGGCCATTTAAGTGATTTAATAGTTTAGTGGAAAATCATTTGGCTTTGAAGGTATTCCTTTTTCTGTCCCTCCCATTTGTTGCAGTTGGGAATATCCACGTGACAGAGACTGCCAGAGAAACTGATGCTAGCCATGTATAAACAAGCTTATTACAGTTAGCAGTGATCACAGGGGTTTTCTGGGAGGGTGTATTAGCCCAGCAGCTGAATTGAAGTTATGAAACACCAAAGGAGGATACTGGATAGCCAATAGAAGTATGTGGTACAAGCAAAATTATCAGGAATTTTACTGGCACCTGATGCTGAAGAAATTATTTTTCCCCATGAAGTAGCATAAAAAGTTTGGGCAGCCATCTGGCTTCTCTCATTTGCTTGTTTATCCTTCGACTTAGGATACTGTCAGATACATGAACTGCAGAAATATCTCAGTGACACTATCATTTTCTGTGTTTGAGCATCTCTGTCAAGGACTGTCAATAAAAATAATAGCATCTAATATTCATTGAGCTAATTATATTCTGAGGACTGGAAGAAGAATTCTTTACATGTACTATACTTCAATGTTCACAAAAACCAAAAACAGAATCGACAAAGATTTAGGGCAGAAACCAGAACCATTCCAAATATTTGTAGTAAAGAGTTAAATGAAAGGAATTAGGTTTTCAAAACATTGTGGGTATTGAGATATGGACTCCAGGATGGCCTCTGGGAATGTTGCCAGGCCTATGGCAGAATGGGACAACCAGACTCTGCCGTGCCTTCAATATCCTCAAAGCTCAGACTTAGTGCAGATATCTCCACATCTTTACTTGCCAACAGAGAACAGTCAAAGCAGCTGGAAGATAGCCTCTGTTACATTTATGCTTTCCAAATCATGGAGAAGTGTACTTAATTTATAGTGAGTCATTTTTTTTTTTTTTCCATTCAGAACTTCAGCTGCATGGAAGGAAAATTGTTTTTAGCTTTTTACCCTTTTCTGTATAGGAAGGAATGTAGGTGGGTAGAAAATAATTAATAGTGCCACCAAATATATTTATCACAGATTTTCCTATTCTTATATACAGATATGCACATTATAAGTCAAGTAGTTTAAGTAACTTGCTCATGATCCCAGAATTAGCTATGCAGTGAAGCAAGGATTCAAATTCAGATGTATTAGTTACCACGTGTTAAGCTGGAGAAAGAACATTTTTACTATGAACATTTCGTAGTTTCAAAGGCTTATATTAACAGTGTACATTGTGTTCCTTACTCTGGAATGGCCACAACTATAGTATTTAGGTCATAGGGACAGAAAAAAAGAAAATGTGGTGAACACAATATTGTCTCTTAAGCTTCTGCCCAGAAGTGACACACATTACTTCCTCTCATATTTCATTGACCAAAGCAAATCCCAAGGCCATGTCTCAGTTCACTAGCATAGGGTTGGGGGTATATAACTCTCCGCTAGCAAGGGAAACCAAATATTTGTGAATAAAATAGTCTATCATAGCAGATCTGTCTGACTACAACTCTATGATCTTATCTGCTGGAAATCTTTTCTTATTCCCTAAGACATTATGAAAAAGGTACAGATAAGTGGAGGTCCAGGTTTCATAGAGACTTAGGCTGCTATTTGCTACTCCATTCTGGGCTTAAATTCTGCAGTGAGATGCTGTGAGCAGCTAAATTCCTTCCTCCTAGGGCCAGTTCTTTTCTCATAAGACTCTCTTGGGACAGTCAGCTCAAGAGGTGGTTTTGGATAAGACTATGTTGGATTCAGAGAAATGAAGGTTCTCATCTTCTGAAGACTTACATGTCCTATACATTTGGACCATTACCTTTGATGAACTGAGTGGTGAATAGCATAGCTATTCTAAAGCTCTTTCATGTATTTAATTATCGTAATTTATGAGGTAGGTACTACTATAAATCTCAAGTTTAGAGACAAGGAAACTGAGGCACATGGGACACCTGGGTGGCTTAGTTGGTTAAGCCACTGCCTTCAGTTCAGGTCATGATCCTGGAGTCCTGGGATTGAGTCACACATTGGGCTCCCAGCTCTGTGGGGAGTCTGCTTCTCCCTCTGACCTTCTCCCCTCTCATGCTCTCTCTCACTCTCTCTCTCTATCAAATAAATAAATAAAATTTAAAAAAAAGACAAGGAAAAGAAAAAAAGAAAACTGAGGCACAGAAAAATTAGGAAACTTGCCTAAAGTCACCCAAGGCAGAGACAGCACTTGTATTTGAACTCTATAGATCTTACTCCTAAACTCATAATATTAACAACTATGTGTTACTGTTTTGTTTTTGTTTTTGTTTTTGTTTTTGTTTTTGTTTTTGTTTTTCCCAGGCCTACTCTAGGTCTAGGTTCTGGGATACAATGATAGTCAAATTAACAGGACCTATGCCCTCATAGAACTAGTCTAGAAAAGAAGATGAGGGTGTGTGTGTGTGCTGTGTATATATGTATGTATATATGTGTATGTGTTGAAGAATCAAAAAATCATAAAATTACCAACTTGTGCTTTGAAGGAAAAATATAGAGTATCTGAGAATATAAAACAGAATACATAGGACTTAAATGTTTGTGTGAGTCATCAAAGTCTTCTCTATGAAAAGCAAAGTTTGAGCTGAGAGTTAAATGGTAAGTTTACTAAGAGCATCTGGAAAAGAAGTGTTTCACCAGTGGAAACAGCAATTGCAAAGGCCCCAAAACTAGAAAGAATGATAACATTTTAGATAGTAAATAAAGGCCAACATTAGTGGGATGGACAGGAGATGAAGCTAGAAGTAGGACATGGTCCATATTATCTTGTGGGATCCTATAGAGCAAAGCGATGATTTTGGTCCCTATTTTAGTAGTAACCAAAATCTGCTGAAGGACTTTGAACAGGGAATGTCATCATTTCAGATTGCAATTCAGGCTCATTATGGTTTCCTAAAATACTGAATTTTTTATTTACCTGCCTCATTTTCCATGTATGTCAGAACTGACAAAAGCATTTTTTACCCAGAATATTGAGCTATACAAGGAGAAATCACTGCCTGGGTATGAGTGGTGGGGAAGATTGTGGCATATTGAAAGTACAATATGACAACATGGAAGGCTGCTGAAAAATTATGCAGACACTTGCAGATCAAGAAGCAGTGGATCTCGGGGCACCTGGGTGGCTCAGTTGGTTGAGCAACTGCCTTCAGCTCAGGTCATGATCCTGGAGACTTGGGATCGAGTCCCACATCAGGCTCCCTGCTTGGCGGGAAGCCTGCTTCTCCCTCTCTCACTCCCCCTGCTTGTGTTCCCTCTCTGGCTGTGTTTCTCTCTGCCAAATAAATAAAATCTTAAAAAAAAAAAAAAAGAAGAAGAAGCAGTGGATCTGTGTGAGGTCCGCTGTGTCACAGAGACAATTACCTGGAATGATTCCACATTAAACCTGGTGTAGCTATCCTGGAATTGTAAATAGAGCAATGCTGGAAATAGAAAAGTGAAATTGTGATTAGACGTGACCAATAGGAACTTGACCAAGCAGGAATTAATTTTTCCAGAATAACACAGATAAGAAAGAAACTATTTGGTGGATAGGAATCAAAGTCAAAACTTTTAGCTAAAACTGGAGACATATGTCTTCGTCACAGAAAGAAGCGTTAAGTGATTGCTAGAATCACGCTTCAAATATTAAATTAGGGTTAGAGATTACCCTACTCTGACACTTGTGAACCCACCAAGCACATCTTTGCTTACAGTTCTTGGTGGAAACTCTGAATTTTGGTTGCCAATAAAATAAAATAACTTGCTTTATGTTTTTAGCTGAGAGGAAAAGGTGAAATTTCTAGAAAAGAGAATATAAGGAATAATTATGAAGCTAAGACACCAAAAAGGCATGAAAAGATTTAAATGTTTTAGGAATACCCGGAAGCTAGGAATCAAACACTACCAGGACCTAGCTGTTTTTTCTTTTTTTAAACCACCACTGTCTCTGCTCTGCTGACTGGATTTCTTAACCTTGCAGGAATTATGTCACAGTCATGTTATATTATCATATTATATTACTATATTATATTATATCACATTATACTAGTGTATATTATATTTCCATACTTTTCCAACCACTGGAAAGATACTTTCACTGATTTTTGATGGAAAATCTCAAAATTTGGGAGAATAAATTCATTAAAGCTTGAGTCACGTGCTACCAAGTGTGGTCACAGGGTCACACTCACAGGGATCAAGATATGGGTCATAAATGCCCATGTAGATAGTACTTTTGGTGAGGGGTATTTCATTAACAGAAAAGGAGGTACTCCGGGTCAGAAAAATACATGATTTTCCATTTGACAAGGGTGACTGTTTTTCATCCTTCATATATTTGGTAAGACATGTAATTTCTTGACCATCAAGATGAGAATTACATGTCTCTTCTGTTGTTCCTGTAGTTACCCCCATCATGGTGAACACAAAAAAATATATATATTTGATTTGCTTGTTTCTTCATCTGTTCCCCTTGCAGAAAGATAAGTTCTTTAAGGACAGAGACATCACTTGGATAATATAATAGCACAAAGACAGGCACATAATGTAATAATAGTAGAAACTGACCTTTATTCCCTTTTGTAGGCACTGTGCTGATAACTTTGATGTGGATTATCACATTTATTCCTGACAATAACCATATTAATCAGTTAGCATTATTATCTCCATCTTACATACAGAGAAATTTAGACTTTGAAAGGGCATGAAGGTGATGGCTAAAGTGTGTTAGAACTGGCATTTAAATCCAAGCAGTATGACATTAGAATGCTAATTTTTAATCATGATGCTAAAACTGCATTCTTTCAGCTTTAAGAAACATGAAAATTATATGACATGAACCAGAAACATTTTGTTTTGTTTCATGAAGTTTTAATCATGAAAATTTATTACTTATTTAAAGAAAACTTGATTAGCTCTAAAAATTGATGGATAATAGCAACTGTGTAGACAGAATGAAGGAAGAAAATGATTGTTTGCATAATACAGGAAAAGAAAACAAAGTAACATTGAAAACAGTTTTTTTTCAAAGTTTAACTATGTCAGTTACTATGCTAGAAGTTAAAGCATATCATTTCCCCTGATCTTTTCAATAAAACTGTTGACCAAATAATTGTTAAATTGATGCTGAGTCAGACATTATATGAGTCTGAAAGAAGAGACCTTTTAAAAGATGACATTGGGATTATATCCACATTTTGCCATATGATGATGATAATTCATAATTACTCGAGAGTATAGCATGCTAACTATGAAAGTGTAAGATACATTTACGTGAAGAACTCCAATGGACTAGATAGTTTCACTTGGTAACCAGAATGTTACATAACAAATGCATATTTCAAGTCTTACTGTGTTTTGACCAAAAGATTTTATAGATAATATCTGTTATCTCCAGGTTCATGTATTTAAAAGATGTATTAATTACAGAGTTAGAGTAGATTTATTCGCAGCATGAAGATCATTCATCCTAAAGAATAGGCATAGCAAATCTTAATATTTTTAAATCACTTAAATTGTAAATATATAAGATAATTTTCTCAGTATACTATTAATACAAGTAACCCTTATGTTATTATAATGTAATCTAAATGTTATATATATTTTTGAAACATGAAAGTAGTAAGACTTGGAGGGAGAGGGGTGGGGGGATGGGAGAGCCTGATGGTGAGTACTGAGGGCACCTATTGCATAGAGCACTGGGTGTGGGGAATAGGGAATGAATCTTGAAATACTGGAAAAAAAATTTAAGTAACAATAAAAATAAATTTAAAAAAAGTAGTAAGATCCCCAAAAGATAATAATCTCTGTGGCTGGAGGATAAAATAATTTGGATTAACAACCTGTACATCTTGAAATATAACAACACTCAGTTTGATTCACAGATTTCTCTCTTGAATATTCTGTGGCATTGCTATAAATTTATAACTTCTTCTGAATTCACAGTTATCAGGTACTTAAATCAGACTAACTGGATCTTTGGGTTATTGTGGTGGCATTTTACCACAATGATGTCAAACCTTTGTAGAAGCTTTTTAAATTAATTTAATTGGTAATATTAAAATTAGAATTCTGGTTTTGATAAGATATACGGGAATAGACATACAGAAAGATTTGTGCTGTTTTGTTATTAAAGATTTTATTTATTTATTTGACAGAGAGAGAGATCACAAGTAGGTAGAGAGGCAGGCAGAGAGAGAGAGGAGGATGCAGGCACCCTGCTGAGCAGAGAGCCCGAGTGGGCCTCAATCCCAGGACCCTGGGATCATGACCTGAGCCGAAGGCAGAGGCTTAAGCCACTGAGCCACCCGGGCACCTAGATTTGTGTTGTTTTTTTCAAAAAAAACTTACATCTGGCATATACTTTTAGAATTATAAAGGGAGATAATATTATTTCTACTAAAATAGTATGAAAAAATATATTGGTTCTATTTAGATTCAGGGGCATAAATTGATCATTCACATAAAATATGTCTAATCAGATGTCTTGTGGCTCATTTGAAAATTGTACAAGTATTCATTTTCTTAGTCTTTAAAAAAATTCAGGGGGCGCCTGGGTGGCTCAGTTGGTTAAGCGACTGCCTTTGGCTCAGGTCATGATCCCGGAGACCTAGGATCAAGTCCTGAAGACATAGGATCGAGTCCCACACAGGGCTCCCTGCTCGGCAGGAAGCCTGATTCTCCCTCTCCCACTCCCCCAACTTGTGTTCCCTCTCTGGCTGTGTTTCTCTCTGTCAAATAAATAAAATCTTAAAAAAAAAAAATTCAGAATGTTTTAAAACTATCTGTGGTAGAATCATCAGAAGCTTTCTATAGCTTTTGACATTAAAATGTCCTGAATTTTATACTTTAACACATGTCCTTTTTACATCTACAAACTGTCTGATTATTGGTGTAGCACAGAATATATTATTATTTACTTATTGGCAAATGCTAAGCCTGAGAAATATTTTTCTACCCATTTTTGATTTCACAAGGCAATATACACTCAAAGTTTCATTCAGACTAAATATTGTCACTGTTCTATTTTATAAAAATAAAGCATAGTGCCAAGTACTAACAACTGTTTTTAGGGTCAAGCCCTTCTCATAACAATATAACACTGTGATGTTTATTCTGAAAAACGACTGTCATGGATATAGAAAACTCTGTGCCTTCCTTTCTAAATACACTCTGGGTGTTTAATGGGCTAGCCTGGAATTTAGACTTCCACTTTCAAAAGCTTCCATAATGCTGGTATGATAATGCAAATGTGAGAAATAGCAAAGCGTTAAAGAACATAGAGAAAGAGTACTACAGCTGGGTGACCATAGCAATAAAGAGGTAATTGTTTATTAAAAGGAGGTTGCCAACTTACTCCAATTTTTTTACTGAGAGTATTTGGAAATCCATGTTTTCTGTAGACTTTTTTGATTTTTCTAATACTGAGTGAAACTCATAAGGCTACCTTTGGGCCACTAGTTTGCAAACCTTGGCTTATATCCCATCTACTATAAAAGAATAAAAACACTGAGATATAGTTTTCCTCAAATTAAATCCAGTTTGGAAACGAGGGACAAAGGAGAAGGTAGGAGGGGCAGAAGGAGACAATTACTTTCTTGTTTCACCACGGAAGCATTATTTGGTATTTTATCAAACTCTCTGCAATAAATTAAAATCTCAGATAATGTGCTTCTTAAATAATATGTGGGCATCTTCCAGTGACTAGTCATTTTAATTCTTTTAAAGGAATTTTTGTTCATATTGTTGAATTCCATTGTCCATTTCCTTCAGCAGTCATCACTTTAGGGGCAATTAAGAAAATAGCCTCTGGTAGGACTCCTAACATAGAGTTGGGCTTAGGATGGTCCTTTTGTAAATGGAACCCAAATAGAATATCACCTCCCTCCAGACTTCTGTCTTATTAAAATGTATATTCCGTTTACCATTTGCTGCCTTAGTGAAAAAGAGAGCTATCCTGATACAGGGTGAGTATATATTTATTTATACAGTGTGTGATCAAGGGATGTAACTTTTAGGCTATACCATTTCCCTGCACATAAATTTGATGGTAACACATTCAACCAATTATTTTGCAAAACCATAAAAGACTATGAAGTATTAAATATCCTCAGATATACTCATAGCAACTTAAACAATTAAAAGTTTTAAAGTAGGTTCCAGAGACAACTATGCTTCTTCAACCATTTTAATGGCAATTTTCCTGATACTGACACTTAGATTGCTACATTTAGTTAGGCCTTTCATATTTACTTTCTCTTAATACATAGTATATTGAGTAAAAAAAAAACAAAAACACACAAACAGAAAGAGAGAAAGATGGTAAGAAAGAGAGTAAAAGAGAGAAAAAAAAGAAAAAATACAAGAGAAAGAAAGAAGGGGTAGGTAGATAGAAGGAATGAGAGCTGATTGATCCATCACATCATTTTATTGAGCTGATATTTAATAAGAACCTATTCTTGGGGCACCTGGGTGGCTCAGTTGGTTATGCGACTGCCTTCGGCTCAGGTCATGATCCTGGAGTCCCAGGATTGAGCCCCACATCGGGCTCCCTGCTCAGCGGGAAGCCTGCTTCTCCCTCTCTCACTCCCCTGCTTGTGTTCCCTCTCTAGCTGTGTTTCTCTCTGTCAAATAAATAAATAAAAATAAAATCTTAACAAAAAAAAAACCTATTCTTTATAAAGCATTTTTGTTAGGCATGATTAAATATTATCCTTAGGATTCCCAATTATGGAATGACTATCGCCTAAGTTACAGAATAAACTTTTAAATAATAATAAATATCTTAATTGGGTCAGGCTCTTAGATTGTATGGGCACTCCTCTTCTTAAAGGAATGTATATATGTAGAACCTGTCACAGCTGTGTATTTCTATGGAGAGGAAACCATGTATAATCCTGTATTAATAGGAGTGAAAATCCATTATACTGCCACGAAGAGAAAGTGAAGACTACTAAATAAAAATATTAGACATTATTCCATGGACCCGGAATGTTCTTTCCATAAATGCCTTATCATGGAACTTTATTTTGTGCTCATTTTTCCAGACCTGTAAAAAGTGCACAAAAATCCCATATATATATATATATATATTATATATATATATAATATATATATACTGATTTTTTTCTTCATGTAATTAAATGTGATAAATATACATGGTGTCAAAAATAATGTATCAGTGTTTAACACCAGAGTCTCCTTTGCTGATAATGCATTGAAGATATGTGAATCGTGTATACCTTGTGATTGTTGTAAGGTAATCTGGTTTTGGCCTAATATTTAGCTGCCATGGTGATCGGTTAAAACACATGATCAAATGCTTCATATGGCTATTTGAAAAATAATATAGCATTATCAACTTCTAACACATCTTACCTCTGGGGTCATAAAACAAGAACACACACATATTTCAAGGTGCATTGATTATTAAGTTGAACATGTGTTTTTACTAGTCAGATATCAACCAATATCAAGCATGCCTGCTAGAGCATATATGTTTATCAGGCTGTATATTGTTGTTTCAGTACACGAGCTATGGAGCTTGGGACAACAGTTAGCTTGTGTAGAACCTATAATAGAGTGGTCTCAAAAGTTTTTACTTATGTATTACTATCATTAAATTTTTTGAGCATACTTACTAACACAAACATGTATATCAATTATATATACCCAGCACTATATCACTATATAAATTACATGTATCTACCACTATATAAAATGGGCATTGTAAAGCATATGTAAAGTTAGGAATTAAAATCATTAAGCCAACAATAAAATAAAATTTTCTTGAATTAATTTAATCATGGTAAAAAATTCTTTCTACGTCTGATTTTAGTGGCTGCCATAAATAATAAGAACACTTTACAAAAGTTAAAAATCCAAGTGGAAAAACTGTATTCTAAATAGTGCACACTCAAACACAGTATTCATTTTTTAATTTCATACTTCAGTTTTGCAAAATCATTTTGTCAATATTGAGTTAGTACTTTTTTTGAAACTAAATTATAAGTCAATCTCATTTGAGGGCAATGAATTTAACATTTAATAATTTAAAACTTACCTTCATCTTTTTAAGGCATGTGTAATTTGATATATTTTGTTTCTATTTTTCTATGTTTGAAGGTTGTAGAGCTTTTACAATTAATATGAAGTATTTGCAAGAACTAAGTGATTATGTAATGACCAAAATACGTCCAAATAATTTTTTTCCTGCAGTTTCCCTTATCTCTCTTGCTAAGGACAATTGAAACCCATGGGTATTTCGTGTAAAATAAATATAAGTCTTGTTTGGTCTGACTGGGGACCTCAATACTGAGAAACAACACAATAGAACAGAAGTAGCTATGTAATTAGCAGACAAAGCAGACTTAAGAGCAAAAAAAATAATGAGAGCCTGAGTGGAACATGATAATGCACCAAGAAGATGCAGAAGTTTAAATATGTGAGTTACTGACAACAGAGATGCAAAATATGTGAAGCAGAAATGATAGAATTAAAAAAAAATCCACAAGTACAGTTGGAGGCTTCAACACCCCTTTCACAAGTCATAGAATAATTAGAAAACTGTCTAGGATATAAAATTCATTATCATCAAACTGACAAGATCTAATGGATTTCTGTAGAACAATCCAACCAAAACACAAGAATAAGTTCTTTTATTTTTTTCTTTTTTGTTTCTGGTTTTTATTTAAATTGTAGTTGGCTAACATACGGTGTAATATTAGTTTCAGGAGTAGAATTTAGCAATTCATATATATAATACCCAGTGCTCATCACAACAGGTGTCCTCTTTAATACCCATCACCCATTTAATCTATCCCCCACTCACTGCCCTTCCATCAACCCTGTT
Source organism: Spilogale gracilis (assembly GCA_004023965.1). Classification (NCBI taxonomy): domain Eukaryota; kingdom Metazoa; phylum Chordata; class Mammalia; order Carnivora; family Mephitidae; genus Spilogale; species Spilogale gracilis. The sequence goes on from PITA01007335.1 coordinate 86,584, forward strand.
TTTTCTCTGTAGTTCAGGGTCTGTTTTATGGTTTTCCTCTCTCTTTTCCCCCCATGTTCATCTGTTTCATTTCTTAAATTCCACATATGAATGAAATCATATGGTTTTTGTCTTTCTCTGATTTATTTCACTTAGCATAATACACTCTAGGTCATCCACATTGTTGCAAATGGCAAGACTTTCTTTTTGATGCCTGACTAATATTACATTATAGAAATAATAATAAAGTATTACTACTAATAATAAACTACATATTATATATAGTATATATATGTGTGTGTGTGTGTGTGTGTGTGTGTGTGTAAATACACACATATACTTTATCCATTCATCAGTTGCTAAAAATTTGAACTCTTTCCATAATTCGGCTATTGTTGATAATGCTGCTATAAAAACCAGAGTTCATGTGCCCCTCTGACTTCAAAGCTACATTTTTGTATCCTTTGGCTAAATACCCAGTAGTACATTGATGGGTTATAAAGTAGTTCTATTTTTTACTTTTTGAGGAAACTCCATACTATTTTCCAGAGTAGCTACACCAGTTTGCAATCCTACCAACAATATAAGAGAGTTCCCCTTTCTTTACATCCTCACCAACATCTGTTGTTTCCTGAGTTGTTAATTTTAGCCATTCTGACAATGGTGAAGTGGTATCTTGTCATGGTTTTGATTTGTATTTCCCTTATGATGAGTGATGAGCATCTTTTCATGTGTCTGTTGGTCACCTAAAAGTCCTCTTTGAAAAATGCCTGTTTGTGTCTTTTGCCCATATCTTAACTGGATTACTTGATTTTTTTTTAGGTATTGAGTTTGATAAGTTCTTTATGGATTTTAGATACTACCCCTTTATCAGCCCTGTCATATGCAAATATCATCTCCCATTCCACAGGCTGCCTTTTAGTTTTGCTGATTGTTTCCTTTGCTGTGCAGAAGCTTTTTATCTTGATGAGGTCCCAATAGTTCATTTTTGCTTTTGTTTTCCTTTCCTCCAGTGACATGTCTAATAAGAAGTTACTGCGGCCATGGTCAGAGATGTCACTACCTGTGTTTTCCTCTAGAATTTTGATTGTTTTCTGTCTCACATTTAAGTTTTTCATTTATTTTGAGTTTACGTTTATGTATGGTATAAGAAAGTGGTCCAGTTTCATTCTTCTGCATATTGTCCAGTTTTCACGCCATTTATTGAAGAGACTGTCTTTTTCCCATTGGATATTCTTTCCTGCTTTGTGGAAGATGAGTTGACCTTATAGTCATGAGTCCATATCTGGGTTTTCTGTTCTGTTTCATTGATCTATCCTATTGTTTCCATAAATGTTTATGTAACTGAAGATTATTCTCTTATCATTTCAATTCATTTGTTTTTTGTCATCTCTCTGTATGTATATTTAAGTGTATTTTTTTAATGCAAAACTGCCTCAGAGGGCCAGTCAGTTACATATTTTTTAAAGGAGAGCCCTTAAAACCATCTGTTTTCTTTAATTTTTGTTATTTGCATATTTATAAGATAATTATGTTTACCCTGAATTATTTTTATCTTAAATCAAAATATTAAAGTATCAGTTAAATATTCATAGTGAAGAATTAAGTAGCACACATTATCCTTACTATTATTACAAATTGTCTTTATTAATAAAGCCAATTAAGTTAGACCAATGAAACCCAGATAAAGAGCAATTTATTTTAACTCAATTATATGCAGTATTTAATGGTCTGTTTATTATGCTGAGCAATAGGCTAAATCATGCCTAGTGTAAGGGAATCATTACAAAAGTCAAAGTCACCATTGTTTAGGCCAGTATCTTTCTTTCTTTATTTATTGTTTTTTTTTTTTTTTTTTCAAGCCTGGGGATTGAGAAATACTCCTATTGTTTGTAGGATATTTTGTAACGTGGAAAGGTATGACTGCTGCAGATATAACTTACAGACTGAAAATTTGAATATGTCCAACTGTCGAGAAAACTTTTTTTAAGATTTTATTTATTTATTTGATAGAGAGAGAGATCACAAATAGGCAGAGAGGCAGGCAGAGAGAGAGGAGGAAGCAGGTTCCCCACTGAGCAGAGAGCCCAATGTAGGACTCAATCCCAGAACCCTGAGATCATGACCTGAGCCAAAGGCAGAGGCTTAACCCTCCTAGACACCCAGGTGCCCGAGAAAAACTTCTTTTTTATTCAATATTCAATCTATTTGCTTATTTTTTCAGCTTTATTGACACATTATTGACAAATAGTCACTGTATATATTTAAGATGTACATGATGTTTTGATATACATATGCATAGTGAAATGGTGCCCCCCATTAAGCTGATTTACCTGTGTGTGTGTGTGTGTGTGTGTGTGTGTGTGTGCATGTGTGTTGGAAACTATAGTTAATGATGTATTGTAACTTGAAATTTTCTAAAAGAGCGTGTCTTAAGAAAATTCTTTATGAGTTTTATTTAAAGTAACTAAAAATTTGCTAATATATTGTACCATGAATAAATTATTTGCCATGCTGGAAGTTCTAAGGGTTCCTTCTACTTTTTAGTTCTTGGCTTCCTGTTTTGTTCACCATCTGTGTTATGAAATAAAGGATTTCCTATTCTGCATAATATGCTAATAGGGCCTTTGTATTGTAATTTTGTGGAAATACTACACATTTAAAAATAACTTTGCAAAAGAAGCTACAGAGAATATCAGATATTAAAATTATTGTTTATAGAAAAGCTCAGAAACATGCTTCACTGCCCAGTCCTTCCATCCCAACAATTCAATTTCATCTATACTGAGTCACATGTGCCCTTTCTTAGTGTTACATAGTTTTGGAAAGAATAATGTAACAATTAAGATTATTTGATCTAAATATGACCCTCCTGTATGCTTAACAACTTCAGTTTTAAGAAAACAAGAATAATGATAAGTGCATTAGAATGATAAAAAGTAATTTGGTGTATAACGTTATTAAAAGATGGATTGATGATTTGAATGAGTTAATTATTTTGAAGTCTTAACATAATGTGGCTGATATAATAAAAACAAAAGATGAAAGAATATGATACGGTGAAAAATGATAATATGTTGGAAATTTTATTTTTTTATTTTTTATTTTTTTATTTTTTTATTTTTTTATGTTGGAAATTTTAAAAGACACAAGGAGGTAACAAGATTTCTCCAAAGTTTGAGCTTTAGCAGTGTATACGCTTTATTGGCTATGTTTAAAATATACTGAACTATTATTCTGATATAATGGCCTGCTATTTACTTTAAAACAGCTTTTTAAGAGTAAGAAGCTTAAGGTTGACATCTAATAACCATCCATCAAATTCTAATGTGACTATCATTAAAACAGATGTACTTTTTGGTATATGTAGGTTAATGTTTCAATTAGTTTCAATTACCAAAGCCTGTCAGGCAACTAATCAAACATGTGGAAAGGACACTTTTATTTTGTCCCTAACAGTTTTGCTGAAGAGTCAGAGTTTAAAGGAAGAAATTTATTTCTTTCGGATCCTAAGTAAGCAAAATGCTACCATGAATATTTAAATACTAAAGACAGTATAACTTCCTGTCATTATTTGGTATATCTGATAATGCCCTAGTAGAGTACTTACCACAATGTAAGACTGATGCTTTCAAAATATTGACGAGATGAAAGACCATTAATTTAATGGAAATGAGAGTTAGACTGGAAAACAGAAGAATGTAGTTTTAGTCCCAGTCCTGTTTAACCATGTAACAGGGACAAGTCCACTTTTCTCTCTGGACTTTTAACTCAAAGAGAGAAATAGATTGAGGGAGAGACAGAAAGAGAATGGGTGGGAAGGAGACAGAGAACATGTGGGTGTTATGTAATAAATGTGTTGGGTTTGTTGTTGTTTGAATCAAGATCTTGAGGAGTCTGATGAAAATGTACAGGCTATCTACCTGGTAAAAGCACCTGTGTTGATACACATTTTTGCTTAAAATTTTAGTAGTTCAAGGACACCCAGAAGACAGTCATCATAGTTTCCAAATTAAAAAGAAAAAAATCAGAACCAATCATTTCCAGTTGGATATTCATAGTTCTTCTTTGTCAAGTTCTAATGTAAATTTATTAATGACAACTCACAGATAATTTTGGTTAGATATGTCAGATCCAGGAATGACCTGAGTCTATTCCATACACAACAGACTTTAATTACTGACTTGTTCTATAATTATAATTCCACCACAGAGCTAATAATGCTGAGATTCTTCTCTCAGGACCCAAGAATGATAGTTGAAAGACTAAGTTATAGAAAGCATGTAGATCAGCTTCCATTAAAAAAAAAATAAACATTAAAAGTATTTGGAATCTATATCTGTTGAGAATTACTGAAAGCTCAGTGTATTCCTTCAAGTGTTAGATATTTTAAAGACATCAATTTATGATGATAATACTCAGCATTTAGAATCCAATACAATAATCTTTAATCCCTGTGACGTACCAGCTATTTTGAATATGATAGTGATTAAGATGATGTAGAATATTTCTTGAATTACAATAGCCAACAATTCTATTCTTTTTTATGTGTCTTTACTTATGTACAAGAAAATCAGTTCATTTCCCCATATCTCATAAATTATATTAATATTGAGTGTTGCCATAATTTGTTGAATAATAAATTCCAAAGGAAGGTGTTTTCTTTTTAAGAAAAGGAGAGTATGCATGCACACAATCAAAACCTAACAATATTAGACAGTGATGAATTATTCTTCCACATTGTCTCATCGCTCGCTTATAGTCTTAATCACCAACACCTCTCTTATTCATTTCTTTGTTGGAGAACATTAATTTTCTGAATCTAATCTAAAGAATTATAAAACACTTTCAAATCTTTCCTTTACAAGTCATTTGGTCTCTTCTCTAGAATTTCTGGAGTCCTATTTATAAAATCATTAACATTTTATCTAAATTTTCTGCATCCAAAGTTTTTATCAAATCTTTCAAAATATAAACATTTAAATATACTATTATTCTGAAATTTTTATTGCAGATACATTGGTGAAATTCTTCAGTATCAGTCAAGTAGCAAAATGTTGTCTAGAGACAATGTATCAGTGAATAGTGCTGGAGAAAGTATGCAAAGAACTTATGTTTCCACATATAAAAATAGCAGCTGTAGAATTCAAAATCATCTTTATGCCACATATCCAATAGTGTATCAAGAAGACCACTCAAGGGTGTTATATGCAACTGATGAATAACTGAATAACTGAATTCTGCATCTGAAACTAATGATGTATTATATGTTGGCTATTCAATTTAAATGAAAAAAAGAAATAGTGAACAATCACATAAAAAATAAAAATTAAAAAAAAAAGAAGACCAGTTTATATATATTTATAGTAATCTAGAAAGTTACTAAAGGAGGGATTACTAAAACAGGGAGCAGGTAGAAAAAATAGAAAGAAAGAAAAAAAAAATAAATAAAAAAAAATAAAAAAAAAAAAAAGAAAAAATAGAAAGAAAATATAATTCAGAAAATCATTAATAATTGAATGTCATTTTATGTGTGTACTCCTAAAATAAGTTGGACTAGGATGGAAAGCCTTGCACCTTATTAAACAGTGTTTTTAGATATACTTTTTAAAAATTTTTTTAAAGATTTTATTTATTTATTTATTTATTTATTTATTTTATTGTTACTTAATTCTTTTTTTCCAGTGTTCCAAGATTTATTCCCCATTCCCCACACCCAGTGCTCCACGCTTTAGGTGTCCCCAGTACCCACCACCAGGCTCTCCCATCCCTCTACCCCTCTCCCTCCAAGTCCCTCAGTTTGTTTCTGTGTCCAAAGTCTCTGTTGTTTCATTTCCCTCCCTGGATTACCCTAGTTCCCATTTACTTTCCTTCTCCCACTGTCCTCCAGGTTACCCCTCATGCACCGCAAGTAAGTGAAACCATGTGATACTTGACTTTCTCTTCTTGGCTTATTTCACTCAGCATAATCTCTTCCAG
>PITA01007336.1:0-74054 GCA_004023965.1 Spilogale gracilis
ATTTCAAGTATAAGAAAAGTACAAATAGTACAGTGCTCACACACTCCCTTCAGTAAGATTTCCCAACTGATGTTTTATGTCATTTGCTCTATTACCTACACATGCTCATTACCTATATATCCCTCCACACACACATACGCGCACACACCCACACCCATCAGCTTTTGACCTGAGAGCAGGCTGAAGACATAAAGCCTTATCAACCCTAAGTATGCGTATTTTCAAAAACAAGACACTCTAACTCTTCGTATCAGGAAATCACCACTACCAATCTAATCTGGTAAACAATCCAAACAGTATTTCTCTTTCCTTTCTGATCCAGGATCCCACCAGGAACACAAGTTGTCATGTCGCACCATGTCCTGTTGACCTGGAATGGTTTCTCAGTGTTTTCCTGACTTCCGCGTCCCTTCCATGGCCCTCAACCTGTATGTCTAGACCCAGCTCTCAGCACTCAGAAGCAATACCAGAGACACAGTGCTGCTCTCGCTAGCACATCCCAGCAGGAGAGACACAAGGCAAGCCAAGCACAGTTCCCTGGTCAACGCCCATCTCTGCCAGGTTTCTCCACTGTAAAGCCACTACTTTACCCTTTGTAACCGAGAAGTATATTGTGAAAGAAATCCTGAGATTATGCCAGTATTTTGTTCTTTGTCAAGCACCCTCAATGACTCCTATGTGAATCAACCCACCTCTATGATGGTTGCCAAATGGTGATTCTTTATTCATCAATAGTAGGCACTTCCCTCCTCACCCATTCACTCATTCATTCATTCGACGCCCAAATTGTCCCAGATTTGACTAGGGAAACCCTCCTCAGACTGGCCTCTCTTCCCTTTTGACTCATTCCGTTCTTTGAGCACTCCCTCACTTCCTGTTACAAGATGTCTCAGGCTCATCTTGTGTCTTCCCTGCCCAACCCCTACAACTAGCGCTTTCTCCAAGGACATCAGATTCCTTTTGGAGGAGAATATTTAGAAACAAAGAACTGGGTGCCAGTATTGTGGTGAATGAACACACTGCTAATGGGATGTCATTGCTTCTAGCTTGGAAAATATTATGTATGTACTATGTACATGAACACCCACACCAACTATTTTTTTTATCTACAGTGTATACATTAAAGAACCAGTTCATCTTGATAACTCCAATTCCAATCCAACACCCTCAGAGTCCTTCCTAACGTTCCACCTTTCCATGTTTGTATCTCGCTTCTCAGAAACTTGGCTCCCACTGTCCTCAAGATATGCTTACATACCTGCTTAATCAATTCATGTTTTTGCAATGTAACCAATCTCCCAAGCTCTGCAGCCTCACCCTTCACACCCCTGCTCTGTGAAGACCAGCTCACATGTCCGTCTGTTCTCCAGAAGCTGCCTTCTCCTGGCAGCATGGACCCTGAATCGAGTCAGGAAAGATTCGCAGCTGGGTTTTGTAGCTCACTGCCAGTGAGAGCTTGAGCAAAATACTTTTTTTTTTTTTTTTTTTTTTTAATTTTTTTTTTTTTTATTTGACAGACAGAAACACAGCTAGAGAGGGAACACAAGCAGGGGGACTGAGAGAGGGAGAAGCAGGCCTCCTGCCGAGCAGGGAGCCCGATGTGGGACTCGATCCCGGGTCTCCGGGATCATGACCTGAGCCGAAGGCAGTCGCCCAACCAACTGAGCCACCCAGGCGCCCCCGAGCAAAATACTTTTTTAAGCCTCAGTTTCCCCAACTGTAGAAAAGAAATGGCCCAGGAGTTTGCCCTTGGTAAGGTGAACAATTCACTGTATTATTCTGCCAAGGTTCTCCTGATACCAGAAGCAAGATCCATCTTTTCTTTTGTTGCTGATAAATTTCCAAACAACAAGTACAGAAAAGGACACACACCAAAACATTAACTAAGGGAGGGACTTAAACAAAAAGAAGATAAGGAAGAACTATAGTCATGCATTAATTTAACACTGAAGACTGAAACTCTGAGCATGAAGAAGAGTAGGAGACGACCAGAGTGAGGATTCAAGATAAAGACCTAATGGGAGGTGGGGAGCATAAAGATAGTCCCTGCCCTCAAAAAGCCCATGTCTAACAGGGGAAACGTTTTCACATATGAATATTCATCATTCGATACACATTTGACCAAATACTACATTCCAGGCACCAATTCTAGATTCTGGGGATACAGCTTTAAAGAAGACATAAGTCTCCACCCACTATGAAAACAGCATTCAAGTAGAGACAAAACAATGAACAGACACGTGCAAGCCAGGGACCAGGAGAAGCTGAGAGCAAAACAAGTGAGGTCGACGGTTCAGAGAGTAGAACGTAAAGGAAAAGATGGGAAGTGTGGGCAGAGACCTGAACGAGCTCAGGGAGAGACCACACAAACACCCGTGGAAAGGTGAGTACAAGACCAGAGGCAGAACAAGCTGAGGAGAAGAATAACTAACTGGCAAAAGCCAAGCACAGAGAGAGCAGAGGAAGAGGCAGCCAGAGAAAGGGACCCCGAGCACAAGGCCTTGCTATCATGGGGCCCAGTGCCCAGGGGGTGCTTGCCAGAGATGCCCAGACGATCAGAATCTGCACGTAACAAGCTCCCCAGTGAGGCACCTGCCGCACTAGTTTGAAAAGTACTGACAAACTGCCCTGTAAGAACTTCGGATTTTCTTAGAAGGCTCTGGAGGGTTTTGAGGTGGAGAGCAACATACTCTGGTTTCAATTCTTGAATGGCCACTCTGACTGTTCCGTGGAAAATGGACTTTGGGAGGGGCAGGGCAGAAGCGGGGAGTTAGTTAAGAAGCTATTTTAGTCATCTGGGTAAGGGATGTTGGCCGCACAGATGAATGTGGTGTTGATGGAGGTGCTGATATGTGGTCAAACACAGGATGTATCTTGAAGCTGGAGCCAAAGGAAACTGCTACTGGATCAGAAACGCACATGAGGGACACACAAGCACGACAAACAGCAGCAGCCACGTGCCAGCCATGGCTCCACAGCAGTCCCACCAGGAAGGGACAGCCAACAACTCCACTGTATTAAAATGAAGACCGTGATGCAGAGAAGGCTTCGTAACTGCTCAGGGCCTCCTCGTGTGTCAGACAGCAGCGCAGGCCTGAGCCCCAGCCCTGTCCTCGACAGAGCCACTGTGAACCCAGTACTGGGGGTGCAGCGGGACGAGGCGGGGAGTGGGACAGGCTGAAGGGAATCAAAATGCTCTGCTGGACAGGGTCACTTTGAGGTTCCTTGTGGATGTCCAAGTGGAGACGTCAGGTAGACAGCTGACACGTCTGGACCTGAGGGAAAGGTAGCGATAGTGATACAAATGGTAAGGTCATCAGCACCAAGATCGTATTTGAAGCCAAAGGAGTGGGTGAGATCATCCCGAGCAGTTTTTCAAACTGAAGGTTGTGAAATCAATTTAGTGGGTCATGAACAGCACTTAAAATGGAAAACAACGGAGTCCATGCCCAGAGGAAAATGAAGACCTGTCCTGTGAAACTCTTGTTTCAGCTGTGCGTGTTCATGCGCACTTGCGAGCGCAAGCTGTGTGCACCAGGCTGGCATTCGGTTTGGTCAAGAAAAATTTTAAGCCACACTCTGGTCCAGGGATTCCATACAGAATCAATCTCTGAGTCACTCCAGCATTTAGAGGTTGCTAAAGAGGAAAAGCAGCCAGAAGAGAGTTAAGAGGAAAAAAGCAGTTAGTGGAGGCAAGAGAAAGGCAATGTGGGGCCCCCAGAGCTGAGTGTGACAGGCTGGACGAGAGTGGGCTGGGGAGGGTCGCGCAGGGTGATCCCAAACAGATGTACAGAAGTAATTATGGGATGGGGAGGTAAACACACAGCGCTGTGGGAGCACAGGGGAAGGTGACCTCTTGAAGGCCTGCTGGCTGAGAGCAGAATGAAAAGGAGAGTGGAGAAAGAAAAGATCAGGATTTTATTTTAGACCCTGAGTTTGAGGGGACATCAGGTTACCCAGTGCATAATTTCCACAAAGCGTGAATGAATACCTAGTTGTCTGATTCTTCTTTAGTGTCTACTATATACCAGGCTCCTTACCAGGCCTGGGAGTACGGAGATAATTGCAGCAGGCCAGTGAGGTCAGGGCCACGAGGCAGAGCGGGTAACAGGACTGGCGAGGCCACTGCAATTTTCCTTTCCAACCATACAGCTCACTACTGGCCAACCCACATCCACCACTCAGGCCGGACTGTGCACCCAATACCTGTACTCTCATCTCTTGACTTGCACTTTGCTCCTCCCAAAAATGTTTCCTCAATCTGGGTCATTCTTCTAGGCCTGCCTTGCATCTGAAGGAAGCCTTCGAGAAATGCTCCGACCCGTGATCTTGCCCTTCCCGAAGAGCTACAGCATTTCTTGTTCACATACCATCTCTGGTGCCTGGTCCCAGCCTTGTCCTTACTTCTCTCCCTCATGTGAGTCCCTCATTTCTGCAACTAGGACACACATGTTGAGGGCATGTAACAAACCTGTCTGACACCGACAAGGCCCTCTAATAGCCAAACAAATACTTGCTTCCCCACACTACAAGACTTCAATCCAACTTACATTTCAGCCCTGTTACTGAAACAGGTCTGATCAAGTCACTTTGACCTCTAAAACCTTCACTGGCTCCTAATTATTAGTAAACTACACATACAGTCTGGTCCTGTACTCCAGGCATGCCATATAGCCCTCCCTTTCCCTGCCTCCCAAACCCCGGACACCCTAAAGCTGGAACAGAGGCTATCAAAACAAAGACAGGTGTACCTCATTTCATTCCACTTCCCAGAGACTGAATTTTAGTTTTTTTCTTTTTTATACAAACTGAAGGTTTGTGGCAAGCCGGTGTCAAGCTGGTCATTTTTTTCAACAGCATCTGACACTGTGTCTATGTCACATTTCAGCAATTCTCACAATATTTCAAACTTTTTCATCATTACTGTATTTGTACGGGGATCTATGACCACTAATATTTGCTGTTTATACTGAAATTGTTTTGGGGAGCCACAAACCACGGCCATATGTGATGGCAAACTAAAACTTAATCAATAAATGTGTGTGTTCTGACTGCTCCACCAACCAGCTATTCCTCCTCCTTTTTCTTGCCCCTTTCTTCCTGTCCTCAGGCCTCCCTATTCCCTTAAACATAACCATATTGAAATTAGGCCAATTAATAACTCTATAATGGCCTTACGTATTCAAGTGAAAAGAAGAGTTACCCATCTCTCACTTTAAATCAAAAGTGAGAAATGATTAAGCTTAGTGAGAAAGGCGTATCAAAAGCCAAGACAGGCCGAAAGCTAGGCCTCTAGTGCCAAACAGCCAAGTTAGGCATGCAAACGAAACATTCTTGAAGGAAATTAAAAGTACTACTCCAGTGAACACATGAATAAGAAAGTGAAACAGCCTTGGGGCGCCTGGGTGGCCCAGTCGTTAAGCGGCTGCCTTCTGCTCAGGTCATGATCCGGGAGTCCCGGGCTCCCAGCTTCTCTCTCTCACTCCCCTTGCTTGTGCTCCCTTTCTACCTGTGTTTCTCTCGGTCAAATAAATAAATAAAATCTTTAGAAATACATTTAAAAAAGAGAGAAAGAAAAAAGTGACACAGCCTTACTGCTGATATGGGAAACGTTTTAGTAGTTTGTATAGAAGGTCAAACCACCCACAACATTCCCTTAAGCCAAAGCCTAATCTAGAGCAAAACTCTCAATTCTGTGAAGGCTGGGAGAGGCAAGGGAGCTGCAGAAGTCTGAAGCTAGTAGAGGTGGTTCATGAGATCTAAGGAAAGAAGCTGTCTTCGCAACCTCAAGCAAGGTGGAGCAGCAAGTGGGGATGCAGAAGCTCCAGAAAGTTCTCCAGAGGGCACAGCTAAGAGAGTGAGTGCTTGCGCTCAACAACAGGTTTTCAATGGAGACTAGCCAGCCTTATGTTGGAAGAAGACGCCACCTAGGACTGCCACAGCCAGAGAGGGAAAGTCAAGGCCTGGCTTCAAAGTTTCAAAGGCCAGACCGACTCGCTTGTTAGGGGCTAATGTAGCTGGTGGCTTTAAGTTAAAGCCAAGGCTCATTCTCCATTCTGAAAATCCTAGACCTTAACAATTACGCTAGGTCTAAAAAGAAGAATTATGCTAGGTCTACTCTGCCTGTGCTCTGTAAATGGAACAACAAAATTTGGATGTCACACATATGTTTATACCACAGTTTGCTGAATAAAGCTCGCTGTTGAGAACTACTGGTCAGAAAAAAAGGATTCCATTCAAAATATCACTGCTCACTGACCATGTACCTCTGGTCACTCGAGAGCTCTGATGGAGATGTGCTACAAGACTAATGTTTACAAACCTGCTAAGCATAGCATCCATTCCGCAGCCCATGGATTAAGAGTAATTTCAACTTTCAAGTCTTATTATTATTTTTTAAAGATTATTTGACACAGAGAGACACAGCGAGAGGGGGGAACAAAGCAGCGGGAATGGGAGAGGGAGAAGCAGGCTTCCTGCAAAGCAAGGAACTGGATGTGGGGCTCGATCCCAGAACCCCGGGATCTGATGGATCTAGGCAAAGTAAATGGAAAACCTTCTAGAAAGAATTCACTATTCTAGATGCCACTAAGAACATTCATGATTCACGGGGAGAGGTCAAAATAACAACACGAACAGGAGTTTGGAAGAAGCGGGTTCCCACCCACGATCATAGATGACTCTGAGTGGTTCAAGACTTCAGTGGAGAAATCACTGCAGATGTGGTGGAAACAGCAAGAGAACTACAATCAGGCTTGAAGACGGGACTGAACTGTTGCAGTCTCACGATCAAACTAATGACAAGCAGAGAAAATGAGATGGAATCTACTGGTGAAGATGCTGTGATGACAAAGGATTCAGAACAGGACATACATTTGGCTGATCAAGCAGTGGCACAGTCTGAGAGGACTGGCTCCAATTCTGAAAAAGTTCTATAGTGAGTAAAATGCCATCCAACAGCAATCACATGCCACCAAGTCCACCAAGGACTCCGTGGAAGAAGAGTCCATCAGTGTGGCAAACTTCATTATTGACTCATTTTAAGGAATTACCATAGCTACCCCAACCTCAGCAACCACCACCCTCAGTCAGAAGCCACCCACATGGAGGCAAGACCCTCCACCAGCAAAAAGATTACAACTGGCTGACAGCTCAGGCGAGGGTTAGCATTTTTTAGCAGCAAGTATTTTTTAAATTAAGGTGTGCACCTATTTCTATTTTTTTAGACATAATGCTATTGTACACTTCACAGACTACAGTACAGTGTGAACGTAACTTTCACAAGCCCTGAGAAACCAATGTGTGTGACTCACTTTATCACGGTGGTCTGGAAGCAAACCCGCAGTAGCTCTGAGGGATGTGTGTACAAAACAAAAAAATGCAGAGAGATGAATGTAAGGAGACATTCACCAAAATCTTGACAGCCGCTGTCCCTGGGGTGGCACTGTGGGGGACGGTCACCTTCTAGGAAGTGGTTTAATGAGCATGCTAACTTTAAAACAAGAAATACCATTTAAATAGCAAAACTGTAGCTATTTTTATTGAGGGCTTACATTACGTGCCAGGCAATGTAGCACAGTCTTTTTTTTTTTTTAAGAGAGAGAGAGAAGACAGAGTGCACACAGGCAATTAGGGAGGAGGGGCAGAAGGGGAGGGGAGAGAATCTAAGCAGGCTCCACACCCAGCACACAGCCTGATATCAGGCTTGATCTTACAACCCTGAGATCAGGACCCGAGCCAAAATCAGGTGTTGGTGTTCCCTACAGTCTCACTTAATTTTAACAAGTCTGTGATGTAGTTATTAGCCACTACGCAGAGGGGGAAAATGATGCTCAGAGAGCCTAACTCTCGCAAGGTTACACAGCTTATTAGTGAAGAAGAAAGCTGGGATTTAAGCCCAGATCTAATAAAGAATGTGCCTTTATTTCTCCTGTTCTTAGTCATGTTCTGTGTTCTCCAGTGCTCCCCTCATGCACCTTCTGCAGCCTTTCCTTTGTTCTAGCTGGTTCTTCTGCCTGAGTAATATTAGTTTTGCTGACATACCACTTACCTTGAAAGTCTAGTGCAAATCCTGCTTTCCCCCAGCTCCTCCCTACAGCACATATCATGGTCAGCATTATCTGAGAGCTTGGGACTTGGGCTCTCCTACTGCCACGCACATCGCAAGCATACAAATGCTGGGTGAATCAGGTTGAAAATACAAATTTTCCTTCTGACAAAAGCAAAGATAGCAGATGGAGACCAAAAGTTTTCATCTGTGAGCGAAGTTAATCCTGAGAACAGGTTTCTATAATCCCTCCCTCACTTCCTGCTTCGAGCCTCACCTCTAGTTGAAGCATAAGGACAGGGAAGTTGATCTACACCTTTTCCACGAAGTGGCTGAACACAATAGTTACCATTTCTAATAAATAACATAAATCAAAAAGTTTTTAAACATGTTTTAAAGGGTTTCAAAAATTTGGCACCTTTTCCCGAAGGTTCTGACCTTTGAAAGAAAGCGTTTTTTAGGGGCACCTGGGTGGCTCAGTTGGTTAAGCAACTGCCTTCGGCTCAGGTCATGATCCCGGAGACCCGGGATCGAGTCCCATATCGAGCTCCCTGCTCGGCAGGAAGCCTGCTTCTCCCTCTCTCACTCCCCCTGCTTGTGTTCCCTCTCTGGCTGCGTTTCTCTCTGTCAAATAAATAAAATCTTCTTTTAAAAAAAAAAGTGTTTTTAAAAAAAATTTAAAAATTTTTTTATTTATGTATTTATTTATTTGAGAGAACGAGCAGGAACATGGGCAGGGGAAAGGGGCAGAGGGAGGGTGAGAAGCAGGCTCCCCTGATTAGGGACCCTGATGGGGGGCTGGATCCCAAGGATCATGACCTGAGCCGAAGGCAGACGCTTAACCGCTTAACCAACAGAGTCACCCAGATGCCGAGAAATGAAGCACACTTTTTAAGTTCACACAAATAAACACAAAAATATTAAAAGATCCTTCACATATATACAGAGACTCATGAGCTGGTGAGTCAGATGTGTTTAAGATGCAAAAAGGTTTTTTAACACCAACTGACCACATCTGAAATTATGCACAGTAGTTGAGTCCAAACAACACATTATAAAACAAAAGTAATATTCCAACAATCCTAGAAAGGAAATGCAGGAATGGGCAAACAGATTTTCACGTGTCCTTGGCCTGCTGGGGCAAAGCAATGAGAAATGCACTCAACCAAAACATTAAGACTTGATTTTACTGGAGGTACCAACATCATAGGTCAATCTGTCAAATGAAGCAAAAGGCCAGATTGAGTTCTATGTGTACAGTCCACTGTGGATAAAAGCCAATGGACCTTTTTACAGTTTATGGGGTCCTCTCCGTGTGGCTGGGGATGCAGGCATGGGAGTAATATTGTTGGGATGATTCATTCCCATAGAAGAGCACAACAGGAGCTGAGTTGACACACTCCACAATTTGCACTGTTGCCGCAAACTGACCACAACTCCAAAATCCTGAGAAACAGTGTTTTAGTTCTTGTTAAATGCATCCATAAATTAAGTATCCTTCTAAAGATTACTAAGGCTTTCACTTAAAAACAGAAAAACAAACAAAACACCCATAAAAATTCCACACCTATACACAGCTCAGAGGATTGTTTCAAACATGTTATAAACTTCAAAACTGCAACTCCAAAACTAAAGAGACTCTAAGTCTCCAAGTGGTTAAAGAAATTAGCAAATTAGGGGTGTCTTGGTGGTGTAGTTGGTTAAGCAGCAGACTCTTGGTTTTGGCTCAGGTCATGATCTCAGGGTCCTGAGACAGAACCCTAAGTCAGGCTCAGTGCTCAGCAAGGAATCTGCTTGAGACTCTTTCCCCCTCTCCTTTTGCCCCTCCCCTCCACCATGCTGTACTCTCTAAAATAAATAAATCTTTAGGGACCTGGGCGGCTCAGTCAGTTAAGCATCTGCCTTTGGCTCAGGTCATAATACTTCAGGCTCCTTGGAACCTGCTCAGCTTGGAGCCCAGTTCTCCCTCTCCTTCTGCCCCCTGGTTGTGTGCTCTCTCTCCCTGTCTCCATCTCAAATAAATAAAATCTTTTTCTTAATTATTTTTTTTAACAATTTTATTTATTTGAGAGAGACAGCAAGCACAAGTAGGGAGAGTGACAGGCAGAGGGAGAGGGAGAAGCAGGCTCCTTGCTCAGCAAGAAGCCTGATGCGGGTCAACCCAGGACTCTGGAATCATGACCTGAGCTGAGGGCAGACGCTTAACCAATTGAGCCACCCAGGCACCCCAATGAGTCTTTTATTTATTTTTTTTAAGGTTTTATTTGACAGAGAGAAACACAGCCAGAGAGGGAACACAAGCAGGGGGAGCGAGAGAGGGAGAAGCAGGCTTCCCGCCGAGCAGGGAGCCCGATGTGGGACTCGATCCCGGGTCTCCAGGATCATGACCTGAGCCGAAGGCAGTCGCTTAACCAACTGAGTCACCCAGGCGCCCCCCAATAAGTCTTTTAAATTAAGTAATTAAATATTTGAAAAAGAAATTAGCAAATTAATCTGGGGCTGGAGGATTTTTGCAAAATAAAAAGACAGATCTTGTCAGTACCCTAAGGTCTTTGCAAATGGTTTTAGCTCTAGACTGTGTTTCAGGTTTGCATTTCATTTCAAAAAGCAGGGAGGTGGGGGGGAGCGGGACAGGATTGTAAAAAGAAGGGTGCCAAGTACACATATAACAGGTGCTGAGAGACAAAAGAAACTACTCCTAGCAACTGTTTGCTCTTTCCCAAGAGATCTGTGAACCAATAGCCATAAAACCCTCCTCAACTGGGGCCTCATTCAACGGACAATATTGGAGAGAAGAGCAAGAGCCTGGGCTCCAGTCAGTACACAACCATCCAACCATCTCTCCACTTCAGGATTACGAGGGCATCGAGCACTGCTTCCTCACTGACAGGAGAACTAAATGTCTTGAAGAAAGACACCAAAAAAACATCTTTCAAAAATCATCTGAAAATAGAATTTTATTTCAGCAGGCAAAACGTGCAAAAACACAACTTTATTTTAGCAAGGTACAATTGCTTTCCCTATTAAACCTGTTTTCAATAGAGTCTCCTGAGTGATGCATTGGAAAAATACTATATTTAGAATCAGGAAGCTTATATTTAAATACTCACTAGTTTTGCCACTTGTTCTGTGACTTGGGCAAGTTATTTAACCAGCAAGTACCACTTTACTCATTTGCAAAAATGGCAGTTAACCCGCCTTACTGACTCACAGGAACGTTCCATGATAAATGTGTAAACTGTTAAGTACCACGTAAATTAAATGACCATTATTAGACCTACCATCCTCTCCAACTTTCCCAGGTAAATGTCTGAACCAACGAAAAAACAGGCAAAAGACAAGCAACAAGGGAAAAACCTGGAAGAGGCTCCAGCTGTCAGTCAAGCAAACAAATGAAATACAGCAAAACCCTTAAAAAAAACCCCAAAAAACTGCTATGATTGATAGAAAACCATTCTGTGACAGCTAATTCCTATGTCATTCTCTAATTAAGAAAGCTCCCACACCCTGGGATCTACAGTCCATTCATAAAAATCACAGCAGGGTTAAATCCTCACCAGTCCTCCTAATTCACAATCAAACTGCCAACAGGGCACATTCTTACTCCACAGTTAAGAGCCACAGCCACGGGACCAATTCTCACCCCTCCTCACTGAAGGACAGTGGCCTGACTGTTGGAGACCCACTGGGAAGCCAGTGGTCTCTGAAGTACAGGAGACAGTGCCTCTTCCTCCCCTGACCCACTGGCAGGAATTGAGCAAACACCAACTTCAGTGATTCTGAAATAAGCCCACAGAGAACAGATGGCCAATGAGAAGGCATCACTGCCTGCAATCCCAAATTTTTATAATAAAAGCCAAAATGACATGGTTTCTGAAAAAATCAGATACTATCAAATTTTCTAGATGACTATTATAGTAGGTAAAATTTATCTAGTGATTACTGTGAAACAGGCAATATCCTAAAAGTTTTCATGATTAACTACTTTAATCAGTACAACCACAGGTAAGTATAATTAATATTTCCATTTTTAGACAAGAAAACAAAGGCACAGAACAGTTACTTAAGAGCATACTGCTAATAAGTGGTAGAGCTGAGACTCAAAAATCATGTAGTTGGCTTGCTCTAGATACAGTTTCTTGCAGAACCTTCTAACAAACACTATGTGGGTTACTCAGTCGGTTCTGCCATCTCCTACTCACTCAGCACCACACTGAGTGACACTGTGTAAACAAGACTGCAGTGTCCTGTCTCTCACCTTATGGTCCCTTGTTTCCAGGTGAAAGTTAGGATAACATGAGCCCAAGAAAATAAGGTCTCATCCTCTCTGTCCAAAACTGATGGACTAAATAATGTGGCACAAAAATGGATAAC
The DNA here is from genome assembly GCA_004023965.1 of Spilogale gracilis. Taxonomy (NCBI): domain Eukaryota; kingdom Metazoa; phylum Chordata; class Mammalia; order Carnivora; family Mephitidae; genus Spilogale; species Spilogale gracilis. The sequence goes on from PITA01007336.1 coordinate 12,422, forward strand.
ATATACATATATCTTTTTTAAATAATAAAAAATTAATTAACAGGATAGTGAGGAATTACTATAAAAGAACAGAGATCCAAAGAAGAAAGCCCTGGGGCAACTGCTGATCTGCCAGAGGTGGCCAGAGGTGTGGGGGCAGGTCTGGCCCTTCAGGGCCCTGCAGAGGCAGATACTCTGGCAGCCCCCCCCCCCCAAATCAGTGGACTGGGGCCCTAAAGGGCAGCAGCATCCTAGGAGTAAAAGTGAAATGGAAGTAAGTCAGCCTTCCCATTCATTCAGCTTCAAATCACCTGGTTAGCCCAGAAAATCTAAAACTCCCCACTTGGATTAAAGTGATCCTGGGTTTGCTAGTACCCTTAAGCCCCTGGAAAAAGCAAATAAAAATCCTCCTTGGAAAAAGACACTGAAGGCCTCTAATTATTTCTATAAATAATGTTTCAAATACCATGTCCAGCACACAAACATAAGAATAGACAAAACACCATGAGTAAGAACCATCAAAAACAGTCACAGACCCAAAGAGACTCCAGATAATGGAATTGAGAGAAGTTATCAAACAAAAGCCAAGCTTGAGAAATTTAGCATGGTACAAGAATCCATAAAATGCAATGTAGCAGATTTGAAAAGAACCAAAACTGAAAAATATAAACCCATCCACTGAATTCTGATTTCAACTAAATACACATAGGTCAAAGAGTGAACTGGTTAAAGGGAAGATAGGTCAAAATTAGCTATCCAGAATGAAAAACTGAAAGGGGCAAAAGATACAGGAGCTAGGATAAGTGACAAAAAGGACACAAAGAGAAGGTCTAACACATCCTTGTAACTGGAGCCTCGCAATGAGAAAAGAATGGGGGCAAAGCAATATGGAAAATAGCTGGGGATTCTTCAGAACAGGGAAGAGACACCAGCCAGACTCAAGAAATCTAGAATGTCCTCTAAAACTGGCACAACCCACTCTCTAAGCCTAGTGCTACAGCTCGCTGAACAAGTTCCTACTGCGGTCCCCCTAAGGCTGCACAGGGGGAATATAAAGGCAAAGTGTTCCCAGCATGTAAGGAGTTCAAAGTCAATCACCTACAAGAGAGCTATTAAATCATATTAACCTAACACACTCCACCTTACGTGCTACCAAAAAGAAAGGCGGAAAGGGAAAAGGCAAGAAGAAAATGCTAGGAGTATTTAAAAGGAAAAAATGATGAACCTAAAAAGCAATAAAACTGAAAGGCACTGAACGAGAAACAGTACGGAGGATACAATGTTCTCCAATGGTCCAGGCCTAGAAGCTATTTCCATTCTTTTTACAGTGCTAGTTAAGCACCCCTCACAAACTGAACTGAAAATCCTTGGCATGAGAAACTCAAAGAAGAATCTTCTCCTCATGTTCCCCCCCACACACCTAATAAAGGATTTTTTAAAAATGATAAATCTGAACAGACAGTTCCTCCTTCACTCTATTCATGGTACCAGAAATAACCCAAACAAGCACTTTCTCCTCTCTTACTTGAGACAACATGGAGGAGCTGACTCTTGAAAGAAAGGTCAGGCAAAGGAAGAGAGAATCCACCAGGAGCTAGCTTGGGAGCAAGGAATACCTAGGGTCACCTAGCAGATAATCAGGAAACAAGTGTGCATAATTCATGGAAGTCATACGAAATCAAAGTCATACGAAAATCAATCATGTAAAAAGCCCAAGGATCAGGTGCCTGGGTGGCTCAGTTGGTTAAGCGTCTGCCTTCAGCTCAGGTCATGATCCTGGAGTCCCAGGACCGAGTCTGGCATCAGGCTCCCTGCTCAGTGGGAGTGGGGAGTCTGCTTCTCCCTGTGACACCTCCCCATACTCTCCCTCCCAATAAATAAAAATATTAAAAAAAGAGGGGGGGGCACCTGCGTAGTTCAGTTGGTTGAGCGACTGCCTTCGGCTCAGGTCATGATCCCGGAGACCCGGGATCGAGTCCCATTATTGGGCTCCCTGCTCAGCGGGAAGCCTGCTTCTCCCTCCTCACTCCCCCTGCTTGTGTTCCCTCTCTGGCTGTGTTTCTCTCTGTCAAATAAAAAAAAAAAAATTCTTAAAAAAAAAAAAAAAGCCCAAGGATATCTGCCTTCTATTAAGCTCAAAATGCTAAATGAACCATCTCCTCCACGAAAGGAAAATAGATGAACACAGCTTCTATAACACAGCACATGCCCATATAGGGACTCAAGTAGGAGTGGAACTGGCTGAAAGGTAAGTATAAAACCCTGCTCCCAAGATGGAAAGCTGACCTGCAAAGAAGCAGGTGATGCATATACCAACGAGTTGATGAAATGAGATGAATCCTTTCTGAGGCAAAGTTCTACTGAAGTTTCTGGACAGGCTCTCTATCACTGGCAGCACTCCTGCCATTCTGTATTTAGAATATGACTGTCAATTAATATGATATAATTCAACACATAACCCTAAATGTCTCTGTCTTAGAAATAACGTGGTTTACAATATTTTGTGCATGATGGGACCACTCTCCAAGCTTGGTTTCTTCACATTTCCTGGGTCTTGTGAGCTGTGTAGGCTTCAAAGATATCAAGGAAAAAATACAATGACTAAACAAAAGTATAGGCATCAAATTTCAAAATCATTCAAAATTGCTTCTATTTCTGGGATTCCACTATTGTTCAAACCTGCACATAGGCTTACTCATATCTAAGCCAATGTGTCTAAACTAACTTATTCAAATGATACTAGAAGAAAAGAACTCCAAATTCCCAGACAGTGAAACCTGCCTATCCGATATCTGATAAGGATCTAGTATCTAAAATATATAAAGAACTCTTACAACTCAACACTAAAGAGACAACACAATTAAAGAAATAAGCAAAGGACTTCCACAGATAATTCTCCAAAAATGATACTGAAATGATCAATAAGCACATGAAAAGATGTTCAACATTATTAGGAAAACACAAATCCAAACCACAGTGAAATACCCCCCCACACCCACTTACATGACTATAATCAAGACACAGGAAATTACAAGTGTTACCAGGATGTGGAGAAATTGGTACCCTCATACACTGCGTGAGTGTAAAATGGCACAGCCACTGTGGAAACCCATTTAGCACTTCCTCAAAAGTTTATATATAGAGTCAGCAATCCCATTCCAGGTATGCACCCCAAAGAACTGAAAAGAGATATAAAAGATACCTGAATGCCAATGTTCACTGCAGCATTATTCACAATAGGCAAAAGGTAAACACAATTCAAGTTCCATCAGATGAATGAATGAGTCAAATGTGATCTAACACAATGAACTATTAGTCAACCATAAAAAGGAATGAAGCTCTGATATTTGCTACAACATGGATGAACTCTGAAAACACTAAGCTAAGTGAAATATGCCAGACACAAATGGACAAATACTGTATAATTCTACTTATATGAGATACCTAGAATAGAAAAATCCATAGAGGCAGAAAAATTAGAGGTACCACAGCCCACGGCCAGGGGGAGGAGGGAATGGGTAGTTATGAGTTAACAGGTACACAGTTTCTGTTTGGGGGGTGATGAAAAGGTTTTGGGAACAGATAGTGGTGACAGTTTCACAACACTGTGAGTAATCAATGCTATAAAATATACACTGAAAAATGGGTTAAAATAGCAACTTTTACTGTAATTAAAAAAAAGATAACAGCCATTTTGGAAGATTACTTGGCAGTTCCTTATAAAGCTAAAACACTTATCAAGGGGATGCCTGGGGGCTCAGTCATGAAACGTCTGCCTTCAACTCAGGTCATGATCCCAGGGTCCTGGGACTGAGTCCTGCATCAGGCTCCCTGCTGTGCGGGAAGTCTGCTTCTCCCTCTCCCACTCCCACTGCCTGTGTTCCCTCTCTTGTGTGTTTGTCTCTCTCTGTCAAATAAATGAAATCTTTAAAAAAAAAATTCTTATCAAGCAATCCAGCACCTATGCTCCTAGATGTTTACCCAAATGAGTTAAAATTTCTGGAAACACAAACACCTGCACATTAATGTTGATAGCAGCTTTGTTTAAAATTGTCACAACTGTCCTTCAAAAGGTAAATGGATATAACTGTGGTACATCCATCCAATGAAATATTATTCAGTGATAAAAAATATAAAAAAGACAATAAATCTAAATGCACACAGTCTAAAGAGGCTACATAACTATGATTCCAACTACATGACATGCTGAAAAAGGCAAAACTACAGAGATGGTAAAAAGATTAGTGGTTGGGGGCTCCTGGGTGGCTCAGTCTTTGGGCATTGGCCTTCAGCTTGGGTCATGATCCCAAGTTCCTGGGATCGAGCCCCGCATTGGGCTCCCTGCTCAGAGGGAAGCCTGTTTCTCCCTCTCCCACTCCCCCTGCTTGTGTTCCTTCTCTCGCTGTGTCTCCCTCTGTCAAATAAATTTAAAAAATCTTTAAAAAAAGAAAAAAAAAGATTAGTGGTTGTCAAGGGCCCAAGGGGAGGGAAGAGAGGAATAGGTGGGTCAGAATGAACTTTTAAGACAGTGAGATTATTCTGTATGCTACTTTAATGGTAGATATATGACATTATGTTTTCATCAAAATCCACAGAACATACAACAAAGAGTAAACCCAAAAAGAGCCATGGATTTTAGTCAACAGTAAGATATCAATATCGGTTCATTAATTGTAGCAAATGCACCATACTAACTTGAAATGCCAGTAACTGGAAACATCTCACATTAGTGGAGTACATTAGTGTAACTGAACTGATACTGATACTTTATGATTAACTTATTAAGATCTGAAAACAGGTATTCAAACAAAGTACAGATATATGCTACAATGTGGATGAACCTCAAAAACATGCTGAATGAAAGAAGCTGGGTAAAAAAACGTCAACACATTTAAATGAGGTCATCACCGGTCAATCCACAGACAGAGAGCAGATATATAGCTGCCAGGCAGAGGCCGGGGGATGGTGGGAGGGGACTGATTGCTTATGGGGTATGGATTTTCCTTTGGGAGAGAGAAAAATGTTTTGAAACTAGACAGCGATTGCACACACACAAGAATGCACTACATGCCACTGACCTGCTGAAATATTCATTTGAAAATGGTTAATTGTGGGCCACCCAGCTGGGTGGGCAGTCAGTTAAGTGTCCGATTCTTGGTTTCAGCTCAGGTCATGATCTCAAGGTCAGGAAATTAAGCCTCATGTTGGGCTCACATGCTGGGCATGGAGCCTGCTTGGGATACTCTCTCCCTCTGCTCCTCTCCTCCCCCGCTCGCCCCCCCTTCTCATAAATAAATAAATAAATAGATAGATAGATAGATAGATAGATAGATAGATAGATTTTGATTTTGGTCAAAGGGTACAGACTTCACAATTATAAGATGTAAAAATTCTGGAAACTTCATGCACAGCACAGTTACTACAGCTAACAATGTGTTATATTACAAATGGTCACTTTTATGTTTGTTAACTTCACATCAATCAAAAATCCTGACTGGCTCAGCTGATGGAGCACGTGACTCTTGATCTCAGGATTGTGGGTTCAAGCCCCATGTTGGGTGTAGAGATTACTTAAAAATAAAATCTTAAAATCTAGGGCGCCTGGGTGGCTCAGTTGGTTAAGCAACTGCCTTCGACTCAGGTCATGATCCCGGAGACCCGGGTTCGAGTCCCACATCGGGCTCCCTGTTCGGCGGGAAGCCTGCTTCTCCCTCTCTCACCCCCCCCTGCTTGTGTTCCCTCTCTGGCTGTTTCTCTCTGTCAAATAAATAAAATCTTTAAAAAAATAAAAATAAAAAATAAAAAATAAAATAAAATCTTAAAATCTTAAACAAACATATACAAAACAAAACCCAAAGGAAGCACCTCAGTCTAAAAGAACCCAGGACACCCAAGAGCAATTTCATGACGGACGTGGTCTCTCCTATTCCTCATCATTAATCCTGGCTCCCTCCCCTGACTCAGTCTCCAGCCCTGCAAACGTTGGTAATATTTAACAAGCTGCTCTGAAAGTTCCAAACACTAAATTTACAATTGTTTAATATCGACCTACTTCTCCTATAAGATCTGAACTCAAACACTGAAAGCTAACCTTTCACCATCATCCTAAATATCTCTGGATAACCTTCTGTAATGCTCACTGAAGAGGGACAGAACAACTGTTTTGCCCCGAAGGCTGCTACCTGCTCCATGAGGCCAACCCTTCTGCCCACCCTCTTGGGACCTCGATCTTGCTAAAAGGTCACTGGCTCTTACCCCAATCACTTTTCCAGAATCAGCCATTGTCTTCTAGGGCCTTCCCTTCTCTATGGCTAACTTTTCATAATGTATTACTATTGTTCTAACATGTCCGTTTCCCCTCACTATACTGTTGAACACCCTGAGGGCAAGTCCTGGAACTCTGAAAACTGACCTCTCAGAACTCTGAAGAACAACTGCTGCTCCTCATCTAGTCATTTCTCCATCTGGCTTCCTGTCTTCTCCTATAGAAGAGTAGATCCACCATACTTCATTCTTTACCTACCAGCTACCCCTGCCCGGCCCCCCACGCCCAAACCCAGCTTCTCTTCAAAAAGATTCCTGACCACCAAAATAATCTTTGACTAAGGACAAGTCTTCCCTGTGCCAAAACTAAATGCCATTTAATTCTGTCTTTTGTCTACCTTTGTTCTTCTCTACTTCAAAAACTATTTACAGTCTGCTCACATATTCAATGCACCAGAGAGAATATAAGGAGTGTTGACACTATAATCCTTGTCTTCAAAGAGGACTGGGGAAGGAGGGCGAGAACATGTTCAGAAGAGTATAATAAAGAGCGAAGATTAAATGTACACAAGAAAATTACAAAATTCCATGGGAGAAACACCCAGTTAAGGGGATGTCAGGTTTCATGGAAGAAGCAGCAAATAAAAAAGGCCCTGAAAGACAGTGATCTCCACAGATGGGAGAGCAGGCAGAGGGCACAGGCACGGAACTGGGGACACAGAAGCCGTAGGAGGAATGTGTAGGGAAATCAGGAGATGGGCTGGGAAGGGCAGGAGAGCAACCTCCTGTGGAACGCGGAACAAGGCAAGGCATCTTCAGTCAAGCCAGGCCACAAGTGAGAGGGCCAGTGATAAGAGCCGTATTTTAGACGCTACCCTAGCAGTAGTCAGAGACTGGACCGGGACTGGGGGAGAGTTAGCCTTCAGGAGGCATGACAGCAGCATAGGCAGGTCTCCTACCTCCCTCATTCAAACCACTTCCCACCTCTACTCTCCACAGGAGCCTCGTCTCCTACTCAGCTGGTTCCTCAGCATCTCCTCAAGGGACCCTCTTTGAACTTCTTCATTTAAATCACTGACTAAAAAGGAAAGCAATGGAATAGTCTATCCTACAAAAGTGATTAGAAGCACATCTTATGGACTGATAGGACCTACGGTACAGACTCTACAACAAACGAGACCCGACGGTGCCCCATGTACAGTGTAGGCAACAGAGATGCACAGGTGAAGAAGCCAGTGTCTATCCCATGGAGTTTACATTTAAGTGGAAGAAAGAGATAAAAGACAACACGTCAGATAAATGCTGTGAAGAGGAAGAATGAGGCAGAGAGCGTGTGCATACACGGGGGCTGTCTGGGCTCAAGTGGGTGGGGAAGGAAGCAGCCAGGCATTATGCATTTCACATGGCACACATTTTACACTGAAAGGGAGAAACAGGATTTGGAGCCACAGAGAGCGTGGGGGGTTCAAGTGTGGATTCTGTCAATGGCTGAGTGACCTCTTGCAAAATGATTTCATCTCTCTTGAATCTCTTTCTTTATCCCCATTTCACAGATAGAGTATTGACCTTATATAATATAAATACTGTGCACTTAGTAAAGGACATATAAATGTTAGCCATTAGATCAGTGGTTTAATATACATAAATTATCTTGCGGCTATATTTAAAAACTAGGTAATAATTTGCCATAAACTGTCTAAAACAAATAAGTTTTGGGGAGATGAACCAACTATAGCAGAACCTGGGAACTGGGGTACCTGGGTGGCTCAGGAAGTTGAGTAGCTGACTCTGGATTTTGGCTCAGGTCATGATCTCAGGGTCATGGGATAGGTCCAAGTTGGGCTCCGTGCTCAGTGCTGCTCAGTGCTTCATTTGCTTGTCACCTCCCTCTCTGTTCCTCCTGCCCCCACCTCCCACCCCCGCTGCGGTCTCTCTCTGTTAAAATAAATATATGGACAAAATCTTAAAAACAAACAAAACCCTGGCAATATTTCATTAAAGAGTATTAAGAACTACTTTCATCTACACATAAAAATGAATTTCTATTATTCAGTGATAAAAAATGAGCTACCAAATCACAAAAAGATATGGAGGAAACTTAAACGCATATAACTAAGTCAAAAAAGTCAACTGACAAGACTACATACTATATGACTCCAACTCTACGACATTCTGGAAAAGGCAAAACCATAAGACAGTAAAAAGATGAGTGGCTGCCAAGGGTTGGGACAGGGAGGGATGAACAGGTGGAGCACAGAAAACCTTGGGGCAGCGACACTACTCTTTGGGATACTGTAATGGGTACCTGCGATTCTCCACTTCTCCAAAACCACAGAACAACACAGCACCAAGATTAAACTTTTACATCAACTATGGGCTTTGGGTGACAATGATGTGTAAATGCCGGTTCCTCAGCTGTGACAAATGCACCTCTCTGGGGAGGATGCGGACAACAGGGGAGGCTGCACATGTGTCGGGTCAGGAGGTGTATGGGACATCTCTGTACCTTTGCTCTCAATTTTGCTGGAACCTAAAACCACTCTAAAAAACAAAGTCAGGGTACCTGGGTGGCTCAGTCGGGTAAGCGTCTGACTTCATTCAGCTCAGGTGTTGATCTCCAGGTCCTGGGACTGAGCCAGCATTGGGCTCCCTGCTCAGCAGGGAGCCTGTGTCTCCCTCTCCCTCTGTTCCTCCCTCTGCTTGTGTGTGTGCTCTCTAATAAAGAAAATCTTTTAAAAGTTAAAAAATTAAAAAATAGGGGCACCTGGGTGTATCAGTTGGTAAGCTCCTGCCTTCAGTTCAGGTCATGATGCCAGGGTCCTGGGATGGAGCCCTGAATCAGGTTCCCTGCTCAGTGGGGAGTCTGCTTCTCCCTCTCCCACTCCCCCTGCTTGTGCTTGCTCCCTCTCTTGCTGTGTCTTTCTCTGTCAAATAAATAAATAAAACCTTTAAAAAAATAAAATAGGGGCACCTGGGTGGCTCAGTTGGTTGGGCGACTGCCTTTGGCTCAGGTCATGATCCCGGAGACGCGGGATCGAGTCCCACATCGGGCTCCCTGCTCAGCAGGAAGCCTGCTTCTCCCTCTCTCACTCCCCCTGCTTGTGTTCCCTCTCTGGCTGTGTTTCTCTCTGTCAAATAAATAAAATCTTAAATAAATAAATAAAATAAAATAAAGGCAACTTTTTAAAAGAAGTGCAGAAAAATATGTAGTGGACTGTAAAAACAGTCATCTCTGGAGTGTAGTATTACAACCTCTGCACTGTTTGAATTTTATACTGTAAGCACATACTAGTTTCATAATAAGAAGACATTTCAATAAAAGACAGTTCTAAAACCACTTAATGACTGAGCCACCCAAATGCCCCTCAAACCTTACTCTTAAAAGAAAATAAAATATTATGAGGTGTATATTTAAATAAAATGTTAAGCTGAATCAGGTCAACAGAAGAATGTTTTGGCTTATGGACCTACAGATGAATGGAGACAAAATTTCCCATTCTCCTATTCTCAAATGATTTAATTTAGAATGAACTAAAATAGAGAGAAAACGTTAGTCTGCCCCTCCTTAGGAACCTATATGACCTAGTAATTTGCTAATGAAATCAGATATACGTCCTCTACATGGTTGATGCTGTGGCTTTCCATTAGTGGAGACAGCTTTGAGCTGTGTCACCACTGGGCGCCTGGAAGAGCGATTTCCTAACCACTCACTCACTGAGGAAGCCTCTGCAGCAGATACATGTGGACCAGCATCAAATATTAAGAATACTGGCAAGAAAAGATAAGTAGAGATGAGTCTAAGAGAGATTAGTCTTTTGAGAAGGATTCCATAAACATATAATCTCAACTACCATAGTAAGAAGCCACTTCCAATTCTCCCTCTTTTTAGATAATAGTGTTTTCTGTTGTGGTTGGTTTTTAAGTTATTTTATTTTTTTAAGATTTTATTTATTTGAGAGAGAAAGAGAGTGAGAGCGAGAACGCATGAGATGGGGGAGAGGCAGAAGGAAAGGAAGAAGCAGGCTCTGTTCTCTGCTGAGTAGGGAGCCCGATGTGTGGCTCTATCCCAGGACCCTGGCATCATGACCTGAGTGATGGCAGACACTTAACTGACTGAGCCACCCAGGCACCCATAAGTTTTTACATTAATTCCAGTTAGCTAACACAGTGTCATATTAGTTTCAGGTGTACAACACAGTGATTCAATACTTCTGATTCTCTTTAATAACATTTTTAAGGTTTACATCTTAAACACAGGCATATGAAAAGCCCAAAACAGCACAATAAAAGAAATATTTACATTAAAATATTTACATTAAAATCATATTTACATTAAGAGTGCTGAAATCCTAAAACCTAGTATTTTTGTGTGTGTATGTGTAGTTTTTTTTTTTTTTTTAAGATTTATTTATTTGACAGAGAGAAACACAGCCAGAGAGGGAACACAAGCAGGGGGAGTGAGAGAGGGAGAAGCAGGCTTCCCACTGGGCAGGGAGCCCGATGTGGGACTCGATCCTGGGTCTCCGGGATCATGACCTGAGCCGAAAGCAGTCCCTTAACCAACTGAGCCACCCAGGCGCCCCCTAAAACCTAGTATTTTGATTCTGAAAATAAGTTGCTGATTTTTTTCTTTAATCATCAGAACAGTAGACTGAGCTGGCACCCTTTGAAAGCTGAGCAAGGTAAGTTCAATAAGAACAAGCAAGTAATGAACTCACGGAACTTACTAATTCAGAAAGGGATCATGAACAGAGTCAAAGAGAGAGGGAAAAAAGAAACTAAAGCTTCCATGGCATATTCCCTTGAGAGCTGGCAGCCAAATTCATTTATTAAATACAAAAAAACTATTTGCTGAGCACAAACTACTTGCCAAGCACTCTTCTGGGCACTGGGAACAGAAAAAGTCCCTGCTCTCACACAAATGATGTTCTAATAAGTGGGTCCCCAAATGGCAATTCTTGGGCTCCACTCTGCTGTTTCTACAATCCAAACCCAAACTCCTTCCCTCAGAGGGGTCACAGACTTACTCTGTAAGTTATCTCCCAGTTCATTCAAATTAAACCCAGAATTGTGTACAGGGTAAGGCCACAGGGTCTGGAATCAGGATGCCTGAGACCAAAGCCCAGCTCTGCTGTTTTTTAAATGAGACGTTGGGTAAGTCGCTCATCCTCTCTGTTACAATTTCTTCATCTAAAAAAAATGGAGGAAATAGGGGCACCCACATAGCTCAGATGGTTAAGCATCTGCCTTCGGCTCAGGTTGTGATCTCTAGGTCCTGGGATCCAGACCCACGGTAGGCTCCTGGCTCAGCTGTCAGTCTGCTTTTCCTTCTGCCTCTCCCTCTGCTCATACTCTCTCCTCCCTCTCTCCCCACCCCTCTTAAATGAATAAATAAAATCTTAAAAAATAAATAAATAAAATAAAAAATGGAGATAATGCTATCTCATAGGACTTTTTAAGAATTAAGAAAATTACTATTCTTCAAGTGTTTGGAACAATGTGTGGCACTTAGAATTTATTATTTATATAATTTTATTACCTATTATTTAGTATTACTTATTCCAGTTTTTGATAAATAAAATATCCTCGTCTCTTTTAGAACAAAGTGGATGCTCAAATTTCCTATAAATCCATTAATTTTAACCAGTTGCTAAATTTTGCAGATCTTTCCCATGCAGACTGGAGCCCTGACCAGGAAGAGGCACAGATGAACAGTTCTTCAGCTCCACCCTCCCATGCAACTAGTCTCTCAAAATCACACGTCTCTTCACAAAACCTTATTCCATTTATGAGAATCCAGTGCCCTGGTCCAGATCCAACGCCCATCACCAAGGGCCTGACTCTTCATCCACAGCACCTTCTGAAATCCCTTCCCTGTAATTTCCAGGTCCCTGATTAGCCTGAGCTTTTCCCTTTAATATGCCACATAGTTGCAAGCCTTGGTTCTTGAAGGACCTTCCCTTGGAATGCTCCTCCCCCACTCGTCCACTTAGCTCTCTCTCCTAGCCATCCTTCCGGGTTGTGCTCACATGTCTGCCCGTTCCTTTAGTTTTCTCTAATATTCTTCCCATACTTAAGCATAACACACACACACACACACACCCCGCCGCCACATTCTCTCCAGAACTCTGGCTACAGCACATTTTAGCCTTATAGATCCCACACAGAGACAGTTTAGAAGTGTGAATTTTCGGGGTGCCTGGGTGGCTCAGTTGGTTAAGCAACTGCTTTTGGCTCAGGTCATGATCTCGGAGACCCGGGATCGAGCCCACATTGGGCTCCCTTCTCAGGAGGAAGCCTTCTTCTCCCTCTCTCACTCCCCCTGCTTGTGTTCCCTCTCTAGCTGTGTTTCTCTCTGTCAAATAAATAAATAAAATCTTAAAAAAAAAAAAAAAGAAGCGTGAATTTTCCATTTCTGACTCTTCTATGACACTGCACTCCAGAAGAAGGGAAGAGGTCTTACCTATTTTGCATTTCTGGTTCCTAGCATGGCATAAAGTTAGCAATCTCAGCTGAAGTGAAACAGAAATGTTCTTTTTCTTACATTTTTGATATTTCGTTCCTATAGGCCTCCTTTAGCCTTGCGTCCCTTATCTTTAGAGCCAATTTTTAGCCCTTTGTTAGTCAATGTAAAGATATTTTAACTTAAAAAAAACATTTACTAAATGGCTCAGGCTGCAAGATCCTTCACTCCAATTCAAACTTCTCCTGTTCAGTATGCTAGAACTTAAATCCTCTTCCACACAGATTTCTTCAACTAGAAGATGAAACGTCTATCCCCATTGTGTTTGACTTACATACCCACTAGGAAAACAAAACAAGCAGCACTGAATTCCTTCCAACGCGCACATCTGTGCTTCTGTCTGCTCACTAGTGTGCAGCTGCCCATCCGCACTCTAGGCTCACTGACACGGCCTGGGTGGGCAGGAGTCACTGGGTGGGAATCCCAAGGGCATGTTCTTTACACCTCTGCCATCGGGTAGGGATTACTGAACACAAGGGAGCCTGTTCCACTGTTCTAAAACTCTCCAGGAGAAATTGCTGGCGCTCCTCACAGAGCAGGGAGCTTTTTGATTTGCTCACCTAAGCCACTAACACCCCACCCGACCTCGTCTGCGATTGTTTTCCTTCTCAGGGCTGAGAAACAGTTGACCATCACTCTTTAACACATCCTAAGACCTTGTCAAATTACTGTTTTAGAATACTTCATCAGGTTAAATTAACTCAGTTCTATGGCTGATATTTTCTCTGAATTTTTTCCCCATTCTTAAACCATTTTAGTTATTCTTAGGAATACTCTGCAAGTTGTTTTTTTTTTATAATGAACCCAAATTTAACATTACCTTTTTTTAAAGACTTATTTACTTATTTGAGAGCAAGAACATGTGGATGTGTGCATGCTGGGGGTGGGTGCTGAGGGCAAGAATCACCAATCAACTTCCCACCGAGCACCGAGCCCTGACACAGAGCGTGACTTCCTGACCCTGAGATCATGACCTGAGCCCAAATCAAGAGTCAACGCACAGCTGACTGAGCCATCCAAGTGTCCCCAAATTTAACACTACTTTTAATACCTTTTTTTTTTTTTTAAAGATTTTATTTATTTGACAGAAAGAAACACAGCCAGAGAGGGAACACAAGCAAGGGGAGTGAGAGAGGGAGAAGCAGGCTTCCTGCCGAGCAGGGAGCCCGATGTGGGACACGATCCAGGAACTCCGGGATCATGACCTGAGCTGAAGGCAGTCACTTAACCAACTGAGCCACCCAGGCACCCCTACTTTTAATACCTTTTACGTGAAAGAGAGAATTCAGATTAACAAGATATGGTGGCCACCTAAAATACACAACTCTGTGGTGAGAAAGACACATTATCAACTGGAATGTACGACACACACAGCTGTTAACACACGGATGAAAAGGGGAGAGGAAGACGGGCATGTGAGAGCAGACCCTCAGAGGCAAGGCCCGCATTTACTCTTAGCGCACTGACAGGCAAAATGCCAGATGTGGGGGCTATAAAATAAAACAGACTTGACTGCAAGGATCTTATCACCTAGGACAGCAGTGTTGGAAACATTTTGCAGTTTTTCCAGCAAAAATTTTACACAGATACCCAAAAGCTAAGACAGAGACGTGAGAGCAGCTGAGACTGAGTTGGGAAGAGGTGATTCTCCCTCTCCCTCTGCAGCCAGGCCACCTGGGCCCCAGCCACCACTGCAGACCTGTGGCAGCCCCGCTCTGAGGGCTCCCGAGTGCCCGCACCTTACCCCTCTGCCACCGACTTAACCATGAATGCTATGCAAGTACTGGTTACATCGAATGAGAGCTCTGGAATCATTTACAAGTTACTGGTCTAATCACTGGGAATGGCAGGGGCCTATGGGGAAAGAGTGGAATCACCAGACACAAGGCAGGAAAAGCCGAGTCCAAATCACTGGAATCTAAAACTAGACAAAGAATTGTAAAGATCTGATCACAGTTTCTCAACAATCCCAGAGGTGGAAAGCTCATCTTAACTACTTTCTATTTCCTCCCCCACCCCCAATTCCTGTTTCCTTAGCCAGCACTATCTGCTTGCCACAGCAGTTTCCTCAAATCTTTCCAGCGTTCCTCAAGCCTCCAACTCCCCGCACATCCCTCTTGTCCCTCAGCAGGATCTTCACAGAACACACAGAAAAGTACTCCTTATCTTCCAGCCCTCATACCTGTTTCCCACCTACAGACCTCTGCTTTCCTAAGTATTCCTTACCATCCGAAACAATGCCCCTGATCACAGGGGGCCCTGAGATCTTTCTGGAAGGCCTCCCAGCCCAGCACACCCTCCTGCATCTTCAACACGGTCCTGTACTGCTCCTTCCCTCCTCCCTTTACGCATGCTTGAGGTTCTCATACATTTTTAAAAATGTCTTCTCGGGGTGCCTGGGTGTTTCAGTCAGTTAAGCGTTTGCCTTTGGTTCAGGTCATGATCCCAGGGTCCTGGGACTGAGCTGCACGTTGGACTCCCTGCTCAGCAATCAGTCCGCTTCTCCCTCTCCCTCTGTGATCTCTCTCACAAATAAATAAAATAAAAATCTTTTTTAAACAAAGTGTCTTCTCTTGACCCCAGATTTTCCTGGCATCTATTTTTTTACTCTCCTTTAACAGCCAAACTTTGGGAAGACTTGACCCCAAAGTTACTGTCTCTACTTTTTCACTTCACTTTCTCATGAACACACAACAACCTAGCTTTAACTATCCTCTCCCCCCTCCTGATGGATACTGCTCAGTAATCTTGGCTACAGCCTCGGCCTTGAAACACTTTCTGTCCTCAGGCCATGCACTCTGGGTTTTCCTCCAAACCTGTCTGGCTGCTCGTCAAGCACTGCCCTGCTCCCTGAAATGTTCATATTCCTTAGACTTTCATCCTCCCCTCTGAGCAACTGTCATTATTAGCAACAATAACGGGGGAAGGGTCTAAACCTACAAAACCTAAGTAACCTAAGTAAGGGCTAAACTCTGTGAAGTCCTCACTGCTGGTGGGACTCAGCACTCAGGCAGGGAAAATGCAATCGCTTCCCTACCTCTACATACCCACATCCTTGTCCACTCCTAAGAAAAAATCTCGTGTATTTCTAGGCTGGACCACATGTGCTAACCTCTGAGTCTTAGTCTATAGCCCAGTTCCTTCTCCTAAATGTCATATCTGTGCCTCCAACAACTGATGCCTTCCTTAAACTTAAGTCCAAAATGAAATTCATCATTTTATACCCCAGTCCAATCGTCTTTTCTCCGCCACTTTCTATTTCAATGAATGGCACCACCATGACCCAGTTCCCAAGCCCAAGGTCTTTCTTTACTCTCCGTGGCTCCTCTTCCCTTACAGGTGGATATCCTAAGCAGTCTCACCATGTCACCACCATCCTCAACATCTCTGCTTGTCCCACGTGGGCCAAATACTACTGCAGACACTAAGAATACAGCAATGAACAAGTCGAGCTTAATCTCACAGGGAGGAGACAGGCAAAAATAAATAAAAAGCCAAGATAATTTCAGATTTGATCAAAGTTATGAATACAATAAAGCTGGGTGATATGATGGGGCATTACTTTAGACACAGGGTCAGAGAGAACTCCCCAGAAAAGGAAACATTTAAACTGAACCTGAACCACAAATAAGTCTCACACAGATCTTCGAGGTGGAGTGCTCCTGGCAGAGGGAGGAGCCAAGTGTAAAGGTCCTAAGGCAGAAATGAACTTCAGGTGGTCAAAGAACAGGGAAAGAGTCAACAAGGCTGGAATGAGCATGAAATAAGGAAACTGGAGCAGGTGGGCTCAGAGGGAGATGGGTCAGATAGGCCCTAGATGGCCACCATGAAAGTAAATGGAAAGCTACTGGAGGATTGTGGGAAGACAACTGACATAACCTAATTTGAATTTTTAAAGGTCACTTTAGCTGATAAGTGGTTTGGGAGGAGGCCAAAAATAGGGAGTTGGAACACCAGTCAGGAGGCTACAATACCGTCTGGATAAGAGGGGATGGTGTTTAAAAAAAGGGGGGGGGGATGGTGCTTTAGATGGAAGAAACAAATTCAGGATATATTATGGACATAAAGTGAACAGGACTTGCTGGGAGATTAAAAGTTGAAAGTGAGTGGGGCGAGAAAGGAATCTAGGACAATTCCTAGGTTGCTTGTAGGTATAAAGTACAGACAGTGAAATTACATACAGTATATGATTCAAATCTCAGAATATTTCCATCACTCTAGAAAGTTCTCTCATATCCCCTCCCTGTCAACCCCTCCTACCCAAGAAGCAACCACTGATCTGATTTCTAGTATCACAGACCACTTTTGCCTACTCAAGATCTTGTAAGTGGGATCGTCCATTATATACCTTCTTGTGTCTGGTTTTCCATCCATCATTAATACCTGCCAGATTCATCCTTACATGTTTCAGAAGTTTGCTCCTTTTTATTGCTGAGTGGTTTTCCCCTGTACGAATGTATCTGTTTATCCCTGCTCCCACTGATGGACATCTGGACTATACAGTATCTGGCTACCACAAATAAAGCTGCTATGAACGTTTTCATAAGGCTTATCTGTGAACATGTATTTTCATTCCTCCTGGACAGATACCTAGAAATAGAACTGCTGGGGCACAGGGCAGACATACATTCAGCTTTTTTTTTTTTTTTTAAGATTTATTTATTTGAGGGAGAGAAAAAATCCAAGCAGACTCCATGCTGAATGTGGAGCCTAATGCAGGGCTTAATCCCAGGACCCTGAGATTATGACTTAAGCCGAAACCAGGAGTCAGACACTTAATCAACTGCACCACCATCCATTCAGCTTTTGAAGAGAGTTCCAGTTTGCCAAAGCAGTGGCATCATTTTACACTTTACATCATTTACACCTCTGCAGGTGGACTCTAAGGACACTTTTCCTCCTTACCCCATCTTCTCCTTTGCTGCCTGTCTTATACTACTCATTCATTCAACAAATATCCTGAAGGATGGGGAAAAGGCTGGGCTGGCCAGAGTGCTGGAGGCTGAGGAAGTAGCATGAAAGAACTCCCTGAGGTGGGAAGGAGCTGGGTGCCTTCAGGAGACTTGCGAGAAAGTGAATGAGGCTGGAGGACAGCAGCAAAGGGAGCAGGAAGGGCGAGAGGCAGGCAGGGACCAGGGTCCTGAGGGCCTTGTGAGAGATGGGAAGGAGTTGGGATTGTCTTCCAAGCACTATGAAAAACTATAAAAAGCTTTAAAGTGGAGGAGAAGACAGGCAACTCTCAGCCACTACACTCTGGGCAAAGTAGATAAGAGACAGATAGGAGTAGAAATGGAGAGGCCATGCTGGGAGGCAATCACAGTGTTCCAGGTAAGAGATGATGGTGGCTCAGACGGCAGTGGCAGTAGGATGGATAGACTCCAGTCACAGTACAGAAACGGCACTGACAGTGACTTGGTGATGGATGATAAGCAGAGGATGGGGAAAGGAAGGGAGGACACTAATCTGGGAAGCTTGGTGGCTAGTAAAGCCACTTACAAAGAAGGGGACAGATGAAGGAGAAAGAACTTCCAGGGAATATCTATTCAGTTTTGGACTTTCAAAGCTCAAGCTACTGGTGACGTATCCATGCGGTGGTGTCATGGGAGTGGGAGAAGCCAGGAGAGATCTGGCTGAAGTTCTCAGTGGGAGGTGCGACGGCTCACAGTTAATCATGAAAGCCTGGGGATGTCCAAGAGCACCCAGGGAGAGAGTACATGATAATAAGAGGATCCAGAGAACACCAACAGTCAAGCAAAAGGGGAGAAGTGAGCTGCAGAGGTGGGGAGGGACAGCTGAGAGGCGAGCAGGTGGATGAGGAAGGGAATAGTCCACCTCCGAGAAGCCGCTTGTGACTTTTCTTTAAGATTTTTTCGAGATATCTGAGTGCACCCCAACAACAATACACATGACAGGAACCAACCAGGCTCTAATCCAGTGTCTCGGTACACGGCACAGTGTTGAAGGTTAGGGTCACGAACAACTACCGTTTACTGAGTGTCCCATAGAGGTAATGCACTCCACTGTATACTTTTCCCGTGTGAGTTCCTTTTCCCAAAGGCCCCAAGGAAAGTGTACGTCCATTTTACAGATGAAGAAACCGAGGCTCAGGCAAAATGTTACTGCCAAAGTGACAGAGCCAGACTGTAGCCATACACCCTCCTTCACACGCTCTGCTGCCTCCTTAAAGGGCCTGTCCCATGGACTCCGTAGAGCAGGACTGCCCTCTTATACTCCTGCCAAAGGGATACAAAAGCTATCCCCAGGTAACCGGCCCACCAGAGCTCCCAGTCAGGGAAACGTCCAGGGAAGCAGCTCTGCTCATCAAGATGCCCTGCTCTTGTCAGGCACAGTGGACGGTCTCCAATCTCCCAAAGTAGGCTGCTTCTGAACGTAGAAGAGAAATCTTCCATGAAACCGAGGTCTGGAGGGGAGAACAGAGGACTCTTAGGGACCTTAACTCTTGAATTTTAGAACTCAGCCACATTTCAGAAATTGCCCCCTATACCTAAAAGGTCTTATCTAACTTCACAACGAATGCTGAATGTGGCATCCATTCAAGACCAAGACCTAATCAGGATGAGATTATGTCTCCGTGGGGCCGGAGAAACAACCACTACATATCTGTGTGAAAAGTAACAACGGTAAAATATTCTTTTCCATACTCTGATTTTAAGATTAATGTGCTGCCTCTGCCCTGACTTCTTCTTTTTCTTTTTTTAATTTACTTTTGAGAGAGCGAGGAGAGAGAATGTGAGGTGGGGGCAGGAGGAGAGACTCAAGCAGGCCCCACACCCAGCACAGAGCCGGACACAGGGCTTGATCTCACAACCCTGAGACCATGACCTCGGCTGAAATCAGGACTCGAACACTTAGACGGCTGAGCCACCCAGATGCCCATGCCCTGACTTCTTCAGACTGGAAATACATGGGCTTTTTCAAACTAAGTGGGTACATTAGTTAGTACTCAGAGACTTCCTTTCTTTTTCCACTCAGGAGCAACTGTTAATTATCAATCTGATGACAGCATGGGCTATGGTGGAAAAAAAATCAGCCTAGCTGGCAAAGAGCAGGGTCCTAGCCTTGACTCTGTCAGCATAAAGCTGCATTGAATCTGGGAAGTCACCACTTTCCTCAGCATCTCTCCTGAGCGGTAAAGCCAAAGGGCTAGTGAGACTGGCTGATTTCTTAGATTTCTTTCAGCTCTATAATCAGTGAGCATAAACAAGGTAGGTAAAGGGATGTAGGATGCAGCAGGATGGCTGGGAAAGGCTGGGAGGATGAACCCTCCAGGCTATATGATTAAATTACCAGTATGTCTGACCTGCTCTGTTTCTTTCCCTGCCAGAGCCCCCTGACTCCAAGCTATCTTTGCTTCTCTCAACAGCCCTCCACCCACAGCTCCACTCAGTCGCTTGGGATCTTCCATTTGATGCCATACCCAACAAAGTGCCCTGCATACAGATGTTACTAAAATTTGCTGGCTTCACCTGCAGCTTTAACAAAGTATGATGATTACAATACCCCAACCCAACTTCCCAAGAAAGAAACATAAACACAACTGAAGAATGTTTCTATTAATGCCTAGCACTCACCAATATTATAACACATCTCTACTTTCGTTTTTTAAATCAGAACTACCCTGTACAAGGGGCAATCATTTCTTTCATTCTTACCCTTTACAAGGTACCATTAATGATCCATCTTAAGCTCTTCTGAGCCAGGTTCCCAGTCACAAAGCATGAAGGTAGAAACAGGAATAGGCTTCAACCAACCCACTTCTATTCTTTGCATTAACTTCTCAAGACACTCAGGGCTAAAGCAAATTACTTACTTTGTTTAATGTCCTTCTCATCCACCCCACAGATGGGTCACTGCCCTGCTGGTAGAAAAGGCTTTAGAAGAGGGAACGTCTACTCTCACATAGCATCCTGAGTCACTATCATATTGTCTTTATATTCTCCTCATAGTTATCACTGCCTGATATTCTTACTTAGGGTTTACAGCCCATCTCCAGAGCAGGTTCCTTTTCCATCTTGCCCACCACTGCATCTCCCATGCTTACAAGATCGCCTATAAATACCTGTTCATGAAAACTAGAATACACACAGAGGGCCTCCGTTCACATTCAGGGAGGTGATGTTCAAACATGGAAACCATCTTCCAATCAGGCGCCATGCCATTTAAGTGTTTCAATGAACTTCCACCCTTTCCTACACAACAGCTTACTTGTGCATTCTACAATAAGGATATTTCCCCCATAGTTAATGTTTTCTCTTTCTTAACTTCCCCACAATGAAGCATCAGATAAGCCACAGATACAGCAATAAGTCACTTTTTAGTTCATCTTCCTGCTGGGTTGTACGCATTACCTACAAAGCAAACACAGCTCTAACGCGAAAAGTACTGATTGTGTTTGTCACCATGAGAACCTTTTCACCCACACTGCACGCATCATAGGTATTAAGAGGACTTTAAGCAGCCTAATAGTAAAAAAGCTATCCAGTCTAAATGCAATGTGCCCAAATTATGCCCTATGAAAGCTGTGACTTCATTACGTTTCAAATATATAACTTTGATGTACAGTTATACTCCAACATAAACAGGGTTTTACCGTTTTGCTTTATTTTATTACTTTTACCTCCACGAAAAGAAAATGAAGGCAGCAGAGTCAGAAACTCCAGACAGATCTAAGGAACACTAAGGTGCCTTGAACACAAGCCACCATGAGGAAGGGAGCTTAAGGCACACAGGAGACTGTGTTTTGGAAAAGTATCTTTTCGGTCCCATCCGGTCAAGCAGCAGTCACCACACAACAGGACTGTGGGCAGGGCAAACCTGTGTGGCAGCACAGACGCGAAGAGACAGCCCCCCATATGGTATCATTCTCTGAGCTGATACAAGAAGCTTTCGGCTCAAAGACAGAATGGCAGAACTGAGAATGAAGGAGAAACTTTTTAGATTACATTTCAGGTACACTAGCAAAACTGGCTAGTTATAGGGAAACTGAAAGTTTACAGACGTCCCAGGGGTCGCTAAACCAGTCTGGTTTAGTGGTATAGCTGCAAAAACCATGCTTTCCAGTGTTTTGCCCAAGTCCAGATTTCCATTTCATTATAACTTAAGAAAAAAAGAAAAAAAAAAAGAGCACAGCAGGAAGTATGGATTCCACGGCCAATCTACCACCCGCTGATTTGTGCCTTGAGCAGGCAATGAACTATAACAGATCTAGTAAGGCTTTGGAGCCACGGTAAGGATGGTCACATCCAATGTCTGACCCTTACTAGCTCTCTGACCTCTCAGGAAAAAGAGAGATCACTTAGCTCTCAGGTCCTCTGGGTAGATTTTAGATTTATAAGACAAGCTGAAATACCTAGGAGAGAACCTAGCATAATGGATTTTAAAAAGAAACCGAAACAAACATTAGCATTCCTCCCTATCGATGTGAAGAGAAAGTTGCACTCATCAGAAGCCCAACTTTAATTTCTTGGTCTAAATGGATGTGATTTAAACTACATTCCAGGGGCGCCTGGGTGGCTCAGTTGGTTAACCGACTGCTTTCAGCTCGGGTCATGATCCTGGAGACCAGGGATCGAGTCCCACATCAGGCTTCCTGCTCGGCGGGAGGCCTGCTTCTCCCTCTCTCAGTCCCTCTACTTGTGTTCCCTCTCTCGCTGTGTTTCTCTCTGTCAAATAAATAAAATCTTAAAAAAAAAAAAACAACAAAAAAAACTACATTCCACTTCATTTTATGAAAGGAAAAAAGTATACCTAAAAGGTTATAGAACCTAAAACCCATGTCTCCTAACATCTTACTACCTTTGCAACCTTCTCTCACGTCCATATTCACAAATCACCTCTGCAGAATAAGAGTTTTACGATTATCTTTTCTTCATTACATTGCAACACAAATAGAAACATATGTGAGTGTGAAAACTACCTATGACTTAAGCAACCAGGATTTTTAAAATCCCACACCAAATGCTAGGTCATAATTCAAATACCCATACAGAATAAAGTACTTATTTTGAGAAACTCCAAATAATTATTCTGTGTAGCCATATAAAAGTGTCTCCCTATGTGACAGGCCTGATATTAACATACAAGAAAAATTATCTCAATCCATCTCCGAAGTCAACACTATGAGCACACATCCCCTTGCTGAGACCCTTTTTGAAACCTCACAGACTGCATTAAAAAAGTGAAAAACACATTACACCACATTAGGCCCATGTCCTCCAATCATCAACAGCACCAGAAATATAAAGCAAACAAGACCAAAGCAGAGGCTGGTCTAGAAGGGCTAACCGGTCAACAGCATGGCCTAAGGCTCTCACACACCATAAAATCAGTGCAACTAACTGGGGTTGTGCAGCATCTGAGAGGAAGCATCGGTTACTATTAAGGAATAAATTGGGGATGCAAACAATTAGTGCACCCTGAGGTGACAGTTAACTCCACCAGCATACCATTTCACAGAAGATATTATGGAATTCCACGTTATCCCTACTCTGAGAATATTGAAGTTGGACATTTTCAAAAATTAGCCAAATGCCAAATATCTCTTCAAAGAATTTTAGGGGCACCTGGATGGCTCAGTTGGTTGAGCGACTGCCTTCAGCTCCGGTCATGATCCCAGAGACCTGGGATAGAGCCCCACATCGGGCTCCCTGCTCGGCGGGAAGCCTGCTTCTCTCTCTCTCTCTCACTCGCCCTGCTTGTGTTCCCTCTCTGGCTGTGTTTCTCTCTGTCAAATAAATAAAATCTTAAAAAAAAAAAAAAAAAAAATTTTAAATAAGGTCCCTCCACAATTCCCTCCATAAAAAGATCCTGGAACTTCTTGGAGCCAAACAACACACAGAGACGCAAATACACTTACATTATCCACGCTTCCAAATAGTCAAATGTTCTCTGAAACCTTTCTCCTGGTAACTTTTTTGTACAAAAACAAAAAATGTAAGACATACTCAGCATAGACTATAATACAGTGTGCTTTCTGAGAAGCAGAGAACAGTATCTGGGATCTGAGGAAAAACTATGCTAACCAAGTTTGATGTTCTGTTTTAAAAGGAAGAGGCTGGAAACTAAAGTGGGACAGGATCTTAAAAGCCAGGTAAGAAACATCCTGCATTTCTCAAGAACGATGCCTGCAGCTAAAACAAAAGCACCAGGTAGTAGACCAAAACCAAACATTAAAAAAACCAAAACAAATGAGAAACCCACAACCGCTGTATGTTTGACCTAGAAGGGGGTCCTCATTTAATAGAGAAGGAAATTGGGAGGTTTGAGAGGTTAGGTAACTTGGCCAGGGTTACAGTGTATTTGGGGGCAAAACTGGAAGTACATTCCTAGTCTCCCAGGTCGGACTTCAGAGCAGTTTCCCACTCTACCATGCAAGCCGTACCGCGGCCACCCCATGTAAGATGTTTCATAAAAGTCTTCACTGACGCTGTTAACATAAGGGTCCAATTATCATTCAAAGATCTGCCTGTTAGATAATAGCTTGAAAATTCCATCCATTTTACAGCAGTTACCAGAGTCATCTAATCTTGGAGGGGGAAAAAAAGCAAAGAGAAAAGAGAAAAAAGTCCTAATTTTGATCTGTCCCCTAAGGGCAAAGGGGATGCCGACGGACAGGCAGACAGCTCTAGCTAGCATCCACAACCGCAAGAACAGACAATAATCCCCACCCACAGGCCCAGGAAGGCGACCGCTCCGCCCCCCACCCCAAAAACACACTAAATTCCACTCCCTGAGGCTCAGCGCATGAGAGGCATTCCACCTCCAGCCGCTTCCAGAGCGAGCTGGGCCGGATGGGCCACTCTCCTTCAACCACCAGTCCCCCCGCCCCAAAAGAGACGAAGAGCGTTCGTTCGCACCCGGGACCACCGGATCCAACACCCGCCCGGCTCACCGCGGCGAGGGAGGCGGAGAAAACCCCACGCAGGAGGTGTCCCGCGCTCCGCTCCCCGCCCCCCCCTTGCCAGGACCGTGCGCCCCGCCAGCCGGTACCTGTCCTCCGCCCCCAAGAGGCGAGAAGCTGCGGCGTCCACATGGCTTCAGGTGTTCACATGGCAATAAACGGGCCCCCGTCCCTCCCGCGGCAGGGCGCGCTCCGACTCCCGGGCTCCCAGCGCCGCTCCCGCCCCAAGCCCAGTCTTCCGCCGCCGGCCTCGCCCCCAGCCGCCACCAAGAGCCGAACGCCGCGGGACGCCAGGGGTCCCGGGTGGGCGGCACTGACCCCGCGCACCCCTGGGCGCCGCCCGCTCACACCGCCGCTTTTGCACCCGAGGCCGCGACAAGCAGGTACCTTCCTCCGACACCCTGAGGCTAGGAGTGGGGCCCAAGCCCTACCGGACTCCCAGGCTAGACCCCCTCAGACCCCTGATGCCAGGCCGGGCCCTTTCCCCTCCGCACCCCCAGGCCTGGCCTGGCCGCTCCTCTCTGCACTCTCGGGTCGGGCCAGGCAGAGACCTTCCCCTCAGCACCCCGTGCCCCGGCCTCGGAGTCCAGGGGGCTCAGCACTTCAGGTCGGCCGGGCTAGGACCTCTGCCCCCAGCCCCCGAGGCCGGACACCCCGGCCCGGCCCAGCCGCTCAGACCTGCCCCCTGCCCCTCCCCCTCAGGCCCGGGCGGCGGTTACCTGCTGGAGCCCCCCGCCCGGTCCCTCGGCCTCGGCCGGGGGCGGGAGGGGAGGGAGCGGCGGCGGGCGGCGCTGCCCGAGGTGGGGGTGGGGGAGCCTCCGCCGCCTCCAGCTCCGGCGCCCCGGCCGGCGGCGGGGCGGGCAGGGGCCGTGGCCCCTCGAGCCTCGCTCCGGCCCGCGCGCTCGCTCCCCGGTCAGGCGCGCCTCAGGGCGGGCTACCCCGGCGGAGGCCGCGGCCGCCTCGCAGGGGCCGAAAGCGGCTCGGCTCGGGGTTTTTTCTCTCCATTCTCCCAACACACAGGAAATAACAGAGCGTCAGGTGACGGCGCGCAGCCAATGGGGTGGCTCCGGGCCGCGGCGCGCGGGCGGGCGGGAGGGCGCGCGGCGGGGCGGTGCGCGCGGAGGGGGCGGGGCGGCAGGGGGCGGGGCCGGCGGGTGCGCGCGTGCCCACCCGCGTGCGGCGGCGCCAAGGCCTGCGCGCGGCGGGCAGAGGCCGCGGAGACCCCCCCCTCCTACCCGGCGGCCCGGGGTCGCGCGGGGTCCCTCTCAGCAGCTGCCCGGCGTCGCGCGTGCGGCTGGCCGCTCGCACAGTGCCATCTTGGCCCGCGGCTCCAGGCCGTCCTGGGAGTGGCCGCGAGCCAACTTTCTGGGGAGTTGATGGCCCGGAATCTCTCCCTGGGATTTCTGGAGTTCCCTGGGGCCTCCAACGCCAGAATCGCGCCTCTGGCATCCTGGGGAGCCCGCGGGCGAGGGCCTGACTCCTCCGGGTAACCTGCTTGGTGGCCCCGGGCATAGGGGCAGCTCCTGACCACCAAGCGCCCAGCGGGCCTGGTTCCCTTCCCTCCTCCGCCCCTTAGAGCCGCGTGTCCTTGGATGAATGACTTAGGCTCTCGAGATAACAGATAACTTCCTCAGTTTCCTCTGCAATAAAAGCGAGGAGCTGGGAGGCCCACCAACCTCGCCTGTAAAATAGATACTCACCGAAAGCCAGCTGCCTTCGCCTGCGGCGGCATTAAAACGCTGCAACGCCTGGCTGACTGGACCCCGGGTCCAGAATTAATTTGGAGATAAGGTGGAGGATTTGCGGTGCCAAGCCTTCTTTTGCAAACCTCATGTATGTTTTATAGAGCAAAGGAATGGCTTGGTTTTTTTTTTTCTTTCTTTTTTTTTTTAAAAGAAAATCTCAGTTGTAGAACAACCACTGAGACGTTTGTTCCCTGCGACCCACTGCTATCAAAAGGGAGAAGGCCAGTGCTGGCAGGATGTGTTGGGAGTGTTTGTGATCCTACTTCTGACTCACCCAGAGATCTGGCCAAACTCTCTCCCCAGTCTGGGCCTCAGTTTCCCACTGGTATATAATGGGAAGGAGGAGAGTTTGAACTCGATGCCCCTAATGTTGACTAACATTGTTGATTCTAAGTTAGGCCCCCATCTGCCCCAGATGTTATGGGAGTACATGGCTTCCTTTCCTGAAGCAACCTAACTTTAAAGTAAATTGGAACTGGAAAAGTGCTTTGGGCAGCAGGTGGAGGTTGATAGGAACCAGGTGTGGCGTGGGACCCAGATTTCAGTGCATCTGAGTTATAAAGTTCTGCTGGGCCTGGGTCCACCCTTTCACCTTTAGCCTCACCTAGCCAGACAGAAATGCTTTACCTTGCCTCAGGCCACCCAGGGAGGGTCCTGGCCGTGGCGACAACCTGCCCCTAGTAAAGGGATCTGAGGTAGGGCCTCAGTTCTGGCACTCCGGAGGATGTGGCTGGGGAAGGCAGTGATTTCTCCTGTCTCCTGTCCAATTTCACAAAGTGGGGGCTGGCTCCAATGTGGGTCAGAGCTATTCTTGGAGACTTGATTCCCCAACACCTCCTGCATGCCAAGCGGGGTGCCGGGCTCTTCCGGGGCAGAGCTGAAGAGGCTGCTAGGCCCTGCCCTCTGACTGTTCCATTGTTCTGTGAGTTTCATTTTCAAATTCTTTGGCACTAAGACTTTTAAAAGACCAGTGCTGGCTTCTGCTTGGGTCCAGGCTGCAGAGGGAAAGGGTGGGGGGACTCCCAGCACACAGAGATGTTTTCTGGACAAACTTGAAAGGATGCAGGGGAGCTTTCTACACACAGGGTGTTGGGGGCACCCTCAATTTCTTGAGAGAATTCATGAAGGGAAGCACTTTCTCTTAGTCTCCTGCCCCATCCTTCCTTCCTTTCCCCTCTTCCACAGTTCACTCAGGTCTCAGACGGAGGGACGGAAACCTGAAATGGATGGTCACAAACTTCAGAGAGCCGCAATCAAAAGGGAAAGAATGCAGATAGTGAACTTGAGTCCAGGCTCTTGTCTGCCCCTGCCTCCCTTCCAGGGACTGATTTTAGCCTCCCCTCTCCCAACCCCCTTGGACCCTGCCAGAATATTGACCAGCCAACCTCTACCTAAAAAGTTCCCCAGTCCTAGGGCCAGGCCAGCCCGGACCTCTTCACCCCTGGTGGCCTGGAGTCACTTTTCGCTTCAGTACCACTTGGAAAAAGAACCTGTGGGCATTATGGCCCACAGACAGATGTGGGTTACTCCTGGGCTGTGTGGTCTGGACAAATCACTTTACCTCTCTGAACTCTGGTTTCCTTAGCCATAAAAGGGGATAATAAGGTATCATGGGAGCCTAAAGAGCTCTGCATAAAGAATTCAGTGATACCGGCACATAATAATAGCTACAGTTCCACGAGATGGCCACAACAGGACACATGAGCAGACTAAGACTCAGAGAGGGCAGGTTACTGCCCAAGATCCCATAGTGGCTGGAGCTTCAACTCCAGAACTCCTCTTTAATCACATTAGAGTTCCTCTACTGTTCTCTTGTCTCATCTATGGGAATCTTGTTTTTCCTACCACTTTAAGGAAAGGACAGTAGATCTGTTTTTTGTTTTTCCCTCTCCTAACCTAGTCTACTGAAAAAATACTTATTGAACTGAATCAGTGGTTTCAATTCCAGAAGCAAAATTAATCCTTTCCCTCCTCCTCCGGTGCAGAGATGGCTTTTGGAAACCCTGTGTCACTCCCTTTATTACAAACTCCTCGGCCCTCCTCCAGGCGCCTGGGCCACTCCGGGATTACAAATGGAGCCTTCTGCCTCTAGGTCACTGATTCCGCTACCATCTGTCAGCACGGATTGATTGAGGAGCCTGGCCTGCTCGGCAGATCAGTGACTTGTGCGAAGTGAGCGGGGTGTCAGTGCCTTCAGCGGCAAGCGGATGGCCTTTCTCTCCCTCTCTGGCTCTCAGCAGCACGTGTACAGCCCTCACCTTTATCCTTCACCAGGTCCCAGCTCCCCTTCCTCTCTGGAGGTACCTCCTGCTAACTCTAACACAGCAAGAGAGAGGCCTGGAATGCCTGCTCACTGCCCTCTAGGAGACCACTTACAAAAGCCTCTGGTTAGCAGAGTGAGGGACCCCCACCCCAGCCTCCGGCAGGGCCTGTCCCCAGCTGGGCACAAACAGCAGGGGTGGCCAGATCCTTTGTGGACAGGCCTTCATTCCACGCAGAGCACTGAAGAGCACCGAGCTGTGTACTATGCTGGAAGTCCTGATGGAGGGAGCACAGGAGCTCAGAATAAGTCCTACTGGGGCAAAGGCAGGGCAGGCTCTAAGGCTAAGGGAACGAGTAAGGCTGCAAAGAGAGCCAGGGATAGCAACACACACGTGCGCACGCAGACGCCTGTTCTCAGGAAGGCTGTGCCCAGTGCATGGGCAGGGGAACAAGAGCTGAGATTGCAAAGGTGGACAGGGGTAGGATGCTACAGGGCCTTGACATGAATTTGTTTCACAGGGTCTCACAGTGACCTCTGCTTAGGTCAACCCTGCCCTCCACCCCAGCCCTCCAGGATCAAAGTTGTGGCTCCCTCCTCAGCTCCCCCTGGTCACACGGGGCTGTCTGGGACTGTACCCATCTCTCCCCCGGGGCTGTGAGTTTCTGCGGGGCAGAGACATCCTAAGCAGGGCAGGGCACCATACCCATAAAAATTATAACATTAGGAATCACAATACAGCTCAGAGGGATGCAAGCTTACTGAGAACAGGCACTGTAGGTTTGCATCAACCTGATGAGGTTGGTTGATACTGTTATCGCCCCCACTGCTCAGAGAGGCATGGGGGATTTAACTTGTTCCGAGTCACACAGCTCGGAGGAAGCCATGCTGGGATTTGAACGCAGGTCTTTAGAGGTTGCACTCTTGACCACCAAGCTTCCCCCCACTCAGTAAACACCGGAAGGATGGATGGATGCAGACAGTTGGTGGGTCCCAAAGTCTGCAGGCAGATCGGGCAAGATAGGAAAGGGTCTGTAGAGTCATCACCAGCCTTTCCCCAGTAGGGCCACGTTCCAGCCCTGGAGACTGGGCAGCTTGCAGCTGATGGGCTCTCAGACCCCCCCCCCAAAAGACCGTGGCCAGCCCAAGTGGCAGATGTTGTGGTGGTCGCTCACTCTTCCCACAGGCGAGCAGAGAGAATACGCTGCAGAAGACAGAGCGGAGCAGCTAGAGGCCCCCCTGCAGCCTGGCCACAGGAGGGAGCACCCCTGAGCCCACTTGGTACTTCTGTCCCTAGTGGCTCGACTCTCAGCCCCTGGCATCATGGCCCAGCACAGGTCATTAAACTAGGGCCCCAGCCTGGTCTCACCCATGTAGGTCCTTCAGTAAATCATCCAATGGCTCTGAGTCTCAGTGTCTCCATCTGGGTGGGAGGAGGGGCTGAGTGGTCTGCCTGCCTCCAGGGAGTCGGGTCCCTAACTTGGGCAACCCCATTCACTCCTCCAAACAAACTTAGGAGGCAGAGATTGTCATCTTCATTGTACAGAGCAGGACATGGATGCACGGAGATGCTAAGAGATTTGCCTGAGGTCACACAGCTAGCTAACAGCAGAGCTGGAATTTGAACCCAGCTTTCTGGCTCCAGGGCCACCACTGAGTCCCTCTCAGCACTACAAAGAGTTCGAGATGAAACGATCTAGCAACAGCCGTGACACAAGCCCGTTCTAAGCACTTCACCTGCATTAACTCGCTTAATCCTTACAACAGCCTCCGAATTGGATGTGATTACCTTGTTTTGCAGATGAGGAAACTGAGGTACAGAGCAGCCAAGAAGGGGCAGAAGTGGAATTGATAGAGGCAGGTCGGGCCACAGAGCCCCTGTGTCGCCTCATCACGTGGTAACAATAGGGAGGTTCTGTTCCACTGGGATTATTTCTGCTTGAAAGCTCGAGACTTTTAGCCCCATCACTGCTGAGCTCCCCAGGAAGGCAGTGCCACATGCCGAGGCATGCTGGGAAAGGACTTTGTTCCATCCTGTTTTGTTGACATGCGCTTCATTTTAAGCCCAAAACCCAAGCTTACTGCAAAGAGCTGAAATGGTGGCGAAAAATGCAGCTGAAATGCAGTTGTTGCTTCCCAAGCCTCCGGTGTCCCCTGTGCTTGGAGCTCTGTGTATGTCCTCGAATTCAACTGTCTCCACCCCTGAACAGCCCCCACTGCACGGCTGAAGAAACCGAAGCCCAGAGTTGCTAACCAGATGCCCAAAGGCACACAGCTACTAAGCAGTAGATCAGGAGAATCCTGGCTCTTCTGACCACAGGAGCTGTGCCCCCATGGGAGCAAGGAGGTGCATCTTGTTTACTGGGCTTGGACGGAAATGCTTCTGCTCATCTTCTGACACGGGCTGGTGCCTCCAAGTCCTAGCCCCTTGGCCACGGGGAAGACACCAGGGCAGAGGTGTGGGGGGTGCATGGCTAGATGATGCCTTCTGGGTTGAGGAAGCTGAGAAATGTGGACATCGATGCACCACCCGCCCTTCCCGCCCTGACTCCATCTCTCCCTCCGGTGATTTGCACCTGGCCGCCAAGGTGGCGACGGTCTTCTGGAAGCAGGCACACCAGGCGAGGCTCCTGCTCTCTGCTCTGCATTTCCCTGCTGGCTCTCGAGGATAACTGACAAGGCACATGTGTGATTCTGGGGGAAAAGAAAGCAGCAGAGTCGATGGATTCTCCAGCTGCCACTCGGTCCTTTTGGTTGTAGCCTCTGCCCCCGGCCCACCCCATCCCTGCAGCAGGCTTCATCAGTGGTGACCCACAGCCAGCTTCGACCCTCCTTCCCCTCCCTGGCTCAGAAGTCTTCAAAGGGTCCCAAATGGCTTCAGAACGCAAATCAATTCCCATTCACCCAGCACGCAAAGCCCCTGTCTGGTCCCAGCTCACTTCTCCAACTTTTTCTCACATGTCTGGTTCTGCCTCTTTGCCAGACCAAGTGAGTTGTGTTCCCGCCATGTGCTTGGCTGCTCCTCGAAGCAGGCAGCCCCGCCCTCTTCCCTAGAGACTGAAATTATAACCTCTTTCAAGACTCACTCAAGTACTGCTGCCCTCACAAAGCCTTACCTTAGTGCTCATCATAAATTCATTCCACAAACATTCACTGAGCCGTTACCATATGCCAGGCCCTGAGTCAGTGGGCCCTTGTTGTCATGGGGCCATTAGAGAGAATGCGTCAACACATACAATCATTTGGTAAAGTTGTGGTACACACTAGCAAGAAAGCAGGCCAGGTGCACAGAGGGTACATAATGGGACCTTGGGTACCGGGGATGCAACACATTTGAGCTGAAACCTGGAAGACAGGAAGGGGCCACATGATGAGGCTGGACTCGAACTCCAGGTGCGGGCACAGCATGGGCAAAAGTCTTGAGGCAGGAGGAAGCGAGTCGTTTTTCAGGAAGGGAAAGAAGGCCAATGCAATTTAAGTGAAATGAGAAAGCTGGAGAGGCAGCTGGAATCTGATAGTGCAGGCCACAGAAGGCATGGGGACTTCATCCCAAGGCAGAAAGGGGAAGCCATGGAAAGATTCTGAACAGAACCAACAGTCGATATTCATTTGTAAATGATCCGGCCAGCTGCCCCGTGCTTGAGCACCTTCTGAAAAACCCAGACTTCGCATCCAGCCACCCCTGAACCTCAGGACATCTCTGGTCAGTCGGGTGTGGAGTTTTCAAATCCTTCCTCCCGGACTGAGCTATCAAGGGTAGGGCTGACTTCCGGTTCTCCCACGTTATCCCAGCACATACAGCAGCTCCAAAAACATTTGCAGAACAAAACTAACAGATTGGACATGGCACTTACCAGCATTTCCCCTGGAAGGGGCCAGGCTGCCTGAGGGGCCTTCCACGTTCTCTGGAAATCACAAAATTCAAGGGTTTTAGTGAGGCCACTACTCAGGGAGAGCCCCTGGGGGCAGAGCCTGCATCCCACTGATGTCAGCCAGCCTCCAGCATGACATGGCCCAGCCACCTGCCCGGGGCCATCTCGTGAACAACCAGAAACAGAACCCAAAGATCTCGACAGCCAGAAAGGTACTTTCGAGCTCACAAACCCCGTTTCACATGAACCGTCTCACGTGGAGCCCACCCACGCAGGTGGGAGTGGTTTCTGCCCCCTTTTACAGATGAGCAAACGGAGGAGGTCTTCCTGGCAAATCGTGCCAAAGCCAAGACTAGAACCTGACAACGGTCAGGCTGCTTATGGCCCCATGGGGTTAAGAAGGCTCTCCAGAAATTTCTTTTACAAATGTTTTAAAATGACATATTTCATCAGGATGTCTGTCACGCCAGCAGTGGGAGCCAGCACACCAACTGTTGCAGGCTGTTCCGGGTACGCGGCAGATCCCCACGCTCAGCCCCGGGCCCTGAGGCTGGCAGCTTCGCCCGGAGCACAGGAGGGGCCTGACTGATGAGTCCTCGGCTCCCTGGGCTTAGTGCTGGCACACAGCAGGTGCTCAGTAAACTGAGGGGAATCGGAACTGATTTGAGGGGATAACTGGAGAGAACATTCCTACAGTTCTTGTGTGGGCGCCGTGCTGAGTGAGTTACCTGCACTTAGTCAGGTCATCCTCACACAAGCCTGTGAGGCAAGTCTGACAATTATCCCTATTGCCAGGTATAGAAACTGAGGCTCAGTGCAAGAAATCATTAGTCTGCAATTACACAGCCAGTGAGTGACAGAGCCAGGATTTGAACCCACACAGAGCCCTTAAGAAACCCCATGCCCTGACTGAGCCAAGGTGAGCAGAAAGATCCCAGGCAGAGGGGAGAACTACCATTCATCCCTCAAGGGCTGGGACCCTGAGGGGCGCCCTTCCCCCACACCTGTCATGACCACTATTCCCATCCCGCTAGATCCTTGGTGGGCAAGCAGTGCTAGCAGATAAGGACCTCGTCACAGCTTTCACTTCTCCCCAGCCTCTCTCCCCTAGTGGTCTCTAGGCTCCCTTTACCTGTCCTGCCTCGAATGGACCCCCAGCATTATGGTCCACCCCAGCTCCTTTCTGGTGGTAGGTGTGTTGTGAAAAAGAAAGGGGAAGCAGAAGACAATGCAACCTGGGGGCAAGCTCCTTAAGCTCTCGGAGTGTCAGTGTTCCCATCTGCAGAACAGGGACAAAACCACCTGCCACATGGTGCTGGCCACGCAGGTGTTTCATCAGTGACCTCACAGCTAAGGGCGGTTTCCAACAGTCTGGCCTCAGGTACCCCGCGAGATGGAATCGCTCTTCCAGGGAGCAAGCCAGGCTCAGGGAAGGAAGGTGCCCTCAAGCACCTGGCACCCAGCAAAAGATACAGTGGAATGAGGGCTGAGCGGTCTGTCCAGCTCCAGGAAAGCGTATAAATGGACCCCTTGGATCTTCCCTGGCGACTCAGCCACACACAGCCAGGTGTGGGCCAGATGTCGTTGCCTAGCCCTATATGTTTACACTAAGGAGGCACGTGTTGCATGCTGTTGGGGCCACTATCCTGCCAGCTGGATGCTCTCAGCTCCCCCCCCCCCGCCCCGAAGCGAGGTGAGGTGTGTGGGGCAGGCAGGAGGAGCAGTTGGAAGGCCAGGCACTATGGCTGACTGCAGAACAGAAGGGAGGCTAGCACCATTTCTGGAAAAATTCATGGGCAAATAATGCTGCCGAAGTCACAATCTGTATGGAAGCCACACAAGAAAGTCAGAGATGAGAGAATCAAAGCCACTTAGGGTAGGTGGGGACCTTGAGAGGTGAGTGAGCCCAAGTCCCTGTCATATAGATGGGGAAACCGAGGCCCAAGGTGGGGCCATGACTAGCGCAAGGCCCCACAGTGTATTGAGGGCTCTGCCACATGGGAGAGGGTCCAGCTGCAGATGGTTCATTGCCATGGTGGAGCAGGCCTTTTGCTGGTCTTCATGCCTCACACCCCAGCCGTCTGATCCTCTCTGAGGGGGCTAGTTTACCCTCACCCAGAAACCACCAAATCCAAAGCTCTTCCCCATAGGCTTTTGGCTTCTGATGATACCCTACTCCCCATCCCTCACTCCCCTCACTTGTTAGGCAGAGTTGGAGAGACTACGTAGTTATAGAATTACAACAGAGCTCACCTAACTCACAGTAAGTGCTCATAAATGTTAGCTCTTATCACCAGGCATGATTATCACCATTTTACAGCTAGGGAAACTGAGGCTCAGAGGGATTGAATAGCCCACAGATACAAGTGCTAGCTAGAGCCTTCATTCTCCTGGGCTTTTTCTTTTAGCTAATAGTTACTGAGTGCCCCTGGCACCCAAGCTCTGGGCCAGCTGCTCGGTGAGAATTACCATCCATAGTCCTTACCACAGCCCTGTGATTTAGAACTATCATCACCCCAAGAAACTGAGGCTCAGAGAAGGCAGGTAATTTGCCTGAAGCCACACAGCTGGTCCATGGCAGAGCCCCGGGTGACCTCAGGCAGCCTAGCCCCCATCTGCACTGCCATCTCTCAGACTGAAGGGAGTAACAACCTGGCCTCTTGTGGGAGGAACTGTCACCTAAGTCAGACACCAGGCATCCATTCTGTTTCCCCAGCGATGTTGGCTCTGACTCAGAGTGGGGCCTGGGCCAGGCTTGGACCCCAGGGGTCCTGAAACTTCTAAATTAAAAGAAGACCCAGGGCGCCTGGGTGGCTCAGCATTAAACATCTGCCTTCAGCTTCAGGTCACGATCCCAGGGTCCTGGAATTGAGCCCCACATTGGGCTCCCTGCTCAGCGGGAAGCCAGCTTCTCCCTCTCCCACTCCCCCTGCTTGTGTTCCCTCTCTCGCTGTGTCTCTCTCTGTGTCAAATAAATAAATAAAATATTTAAAAGAAGACCCAGACTGGTGCTTCAATTCAAAGATGGGGCTGTCTGGGAAGCCCACCACCATAAGACCAGCCTGAGAGGCCTGACCTGGGAGGACCTAAAACAAAAAAGCCTGCTTTTCAGGATCCAAGAGGGCGGTGTGATGTCCTAAGACAGGAATGCCTCCAGGAAATCAGGTTTGCCATGATCAAGACATTTGTGTAAAACCTGCCCACTTGGTCATCAAGTCAGATTCCTCCCCTCTTCCAGAACCGGCTCCCAGTGCCAAAGGCCCTCTCTCCCCTTAGCCCACCCTGAGCTTCAGCCACATGAGGAGACCAACCTCTTACACCTCGAAGCTGTGTCCCTGCTCTCCCCGATGACACCCCCTCCCCTG
The DNA here is from genome assembly GCA_004023965.1 of Spilogale gracilis. Lineage (NCBI taxonomy): Eukaryota > Metazoa > Chordata > Mammalia > Carnivora > Mephitidae > Spilogale > Spilogale gracilis. The sequence goes on from PITA01007336.1 coordinate 48,350, forward strand.
CCATAGCCTAGGCAAATTCCTGCTCATTCTTCAAGACCTTCAAATGCCACCTCCTCTGTGAAGCCCCTCTCAATTGTCCTGTGAGAATTCACAAGAGTACCCCAGGGAGAACATTTTTCCCTGACGTCTGGGTTGTTGGGACAGCCACGCTCCCTCAGAACGAGGGCTGCCACTAACTGAACACGCGCCGTGTGCAGGCACGGCACCTGCGGTCTTTCCAAGTAGAAGGCAGAGGTGACTGCTCCCTGGGGCCCTGCCTTTAAAGCCGCAGCTCTGAGAGTTGCCGAAGCTCACGAAGACAGGAAGTGGCCAGGGAAGACTGCCTCTCAAAACTCTCCCACTCCAGAGCTCCTGGGATGCATCCAACTGGGGGAATCCAGACAGAGGGGCCTGCTATGCTGCTCCCATCTCTGTGGGCCAAGGGGGTGCCTGCTCCAAGCGGGCAGGCTCTGTGAACCTGGGCCGGGTGAAGTGAGCTGACTGGCCAGCCGGCCCCCTCTGTGGCTACCCGCCTGGGGGCTCTCCGCACCTGAGGCCGGTGGGGGCGGGGGGTGGGGGCTCGAGCTCCGGCCCGGAACAGACTCAGCATCTTGGCCTTGGGGAGAGCCTAGCCACTCTTCCTTCCTTTTCCATCTGGCAAAGGGAGCTCCATAGGAAGGCCAAGAGGGCAGCTGCTCCGCACAGTCTCGGCAGGGCTTTCTGGCTCCCTGACGGGGGTTGGCTTGTGGGCTCAGGACCTGAAGGAAATGCCAGGGCCGATGAACGAGCCCACCACCAGTTCCAGAAGGGACATTATGTAGCCACAGGAGGCTCTGCAGCTCGGGGCAGACCTCCCTCTCACAGGCATAGCTTGATTTGCTCTCACCTGTCAGGCTCCATGGGGAAAAATTCTCTTTGGGTAGGTTTGTCCAAAGGAAATGAGCCTATCACCCCTGCTACGGTGTTCCTGGTGGCGTGTTTTCCTGGGGAATCTGTGAGTTTGGATCTGCTCACTTGGCCTCCAAGTGATAACCTCCTCTGTGCTCAGCTCTGGGCAAGTGCTGGGAACCTGGAAGGATGGTACCCAAGGGCCTTACATTGACCACACAGTGTGATCAGCACTGGGAGGGGGTGGATAGAGTGTTCATGGCCCAGGCTCCCGGCCCCTCCAGGTGGAGGGCAGAGGGAGGCTTCCTGGAGGAGGCAAACTGAGTCTGGAAGGACTTCACCTGGCAAAAGAGGAGGGAGGTCAAGGAACCAGCTCCCAGAGAAAGAGGACAAGTACAAGGGACACAGCCTGAGGCCTGGTGTGTGACAGGCTGGACCCAGCCAGCCACAGCCTTCCCTTGAGCCGCCATCTGAGAAGGGCTCTTGCCTTCACTTCTCAGCTCTAAACTCTCTCCGTCCCGGCTGGGGCCTGAGCTGTGGCCTGGCCCTGGTAAGACCCCACCCTGTGTGTTCTCTGGAGATCTGCTCCAAAGACTGACCACCTGTGTGTAGCACCACGCCTGCCTGCATCCTCTAGTGGCCCAGAACCTCGGGCTCTGCTCATTCTCTGGGCCAGGTCGGGCTCAAGCTCCTGCCCTCCCAGGCTCGTCAGAGGAGTCACGGTTCTGGGACACTTGGCCGACACTGGCCTGGCCACAGAACCCCTGGCCGGCCTGGCTTTGTATCTCTGAAGGCCCATCTTGGCCGTGGTCCCAGGCTCTCGGTCTCCCGTCACCCTTGGGAAGCAGCTACGGGCAGAATTAGCCTTCTGAGACCTCAGGCTGCCCAGCCTAAGCGAATGATGGACTGTGACCCTGGCTGGAGACAGAGACCTAGCAGGGAGGTAGCCAAGATGGGGCAACGGCTGGGAGTGAGAAGAGCAGCCTGAGCACCCCGCAGAGTGAGGAGGGGGCTGCCATCCCAAGGAGGAGGGAGGACCGACTCCTCCCCGCCATGCTGGCCTGTCTGTCTCCAGCACTTCACTGTAAAAATAAATGGAAGAAGCACACGCCAGACAGAAAAAAGGGAGGGGAAAAAAACCACCCCCAACCGCCCCACATGGGCTCCCTCGCGGGTTCGGGCCAAGGCCCTGGCCCGGGGTTACTTGCTGCTGCTTTTCCCGGGAAGCCGCTGGTGCCAAATTTGCATTTACCACAAACAGAGACAACACAATGTCATAATCCTTCTCCTGTCATTCTCCCCTCTCTTCCTCCTCCCACCTCAGACACACACACGCTAACACAAAATGACGGCTCCCTCGACAGCCTGAATGAGCGAAGCCCTCGATCTGCCTCGTAATTGTTGGCGTTTCTCTCCGGCCCGCGCTCTGAGCTCCGTGCCCATCGCCCAACTTAGAGCAGACCACCCACTGCCCCCTCCTTTGTCCCGAATCGCTGCTGACAAATGGTCTGCTGGAGGTAGAAGAATATGCCTGGAAATAATGGGGGGAGGGCGCGGGGGGGTGGAGAAGCCAGCCCCTGCACCCCGCCGCCTCGGCACCCTCGCTGCTGGGGTCCTGGCCGCGGAAGCTGGCTGGACTCGAGGGGACAAGGGGCAGGGAGGGTGACTCGGCCCCTGGGACTCTGACCCGGGGCCCTGCCCTTCACGCCCCTGCTGCTGCCCGAGCCCCGGCACACTCCCCAAGCAGCCCCCTCCCGCCCCTCCTCTCCCGGCCACCCTCCTGGGCACTGCTCTGAACATCCCCCGCGCTCCCCTCCCTCCCTTGCTCTTTATGGCAGTTTCAAAGCTGCAGCCGCCACTCGAGCAGCTGCGGCCTTTGATGGGGACAAGGCAGCAAAGGCGGCCTGGGAGGCCCCTGCCCGCCCTGCCCCGGCCCGGCCTGGCCCTGCCCGCCCCCGCCCGCCCCCCCGGGAGCCTCGGGCAGGGCTGCACGGCGCGGCAGAGCGCCCAGCGGGCACGCCTCGCGCACCAGAGCAAACTTTCACGACCGGAGGGAGAGCACCGCGCACGCCCGTTACCTTTGCAGCACCATCCTTCCTGGCACTTGCCCCAGACCCTCCGACCAGCTGGGAGCAGAGCAAGTCCCAAGCCCCAAACCGAGGCTGGGGAGGAGGGGAGAGGGAAAAAGGAGAAGGAAGAGGAAAGGGGGGCAGTTTCTCGTCTTTCAGCTTCCTCGCGGCTCCTCCTGCCCAAGCCGGCCAGTGAAGTCACAGGGCTGGGGCGGTGACATCAGCTGAGCCTCTGACATCACGGCCCCTGCTGGATCTCACCTCTGCAGGGTGGAGATGGAAGAGCAGCGGGGAGGAGGGGACGGATGGAGGAGGGAGGGGAGCACGGATCCTTCCCTTCACCCTCAACTGCGGAGAGCGTGTGCCAGCGTGGTGGGGGGGTGGGGAGGGGAGGGGGGTGGCTCCTCTCTGAAGAGTATGTTTTATCTCTATAGATAGGGGCGATTATGTGTCTATTTATAATTGGCCCCAGAGTGAATGGCTTAAAAGGGGAGACAGCCCACCACAGGCGTGAATCGCAGCTCTCTGCTGTTCTTGGAGCCTCAGGGTCAAGGCCAGCGTGACGGCTCACAGGTCAGGGACTCATACTGCACACCTTAGGCAGTGAGCGTGAAGGCCTGGCAAGGCTCAGAGAGGGAAGGGCCTCCCTCAGGCTGCACAGCGGAAAATGAGTTGATATTTGGGGGGCAGAGACCCAAGGAGGTGGCAAAGTGCTGGTCAAGGCCAAAAAAGGAGCCCAGAGCCTGAAGGGCTCTCCCTGCAGCTTTAGGGCTTTTTGAAGCCTTTGCCTGATGCAGGGATGAGGCTTTGGGTCTGATCATTCAGCCCAGGCCCAGCCCTCCACAAAGGCAGGCTTCTGAAGGGGGAGGCGGGGTGGAGTAGTCCCAATCACCCCAAGTCCCATCCAGGTCTGCCCCCCGGTTATGGCATGCTAGTTCCAACGGGCTGAGCACCAGGCACTCCTACTCCTCTTTTATTCCATCGCAACGTCCGAGAAGTAGGTACCGAAACCCCAGGTCAAGATGGAGAAACTGAGGCCCAAGAGGTGATGAGCCAAAACAGGGGCCCAGGTTTCCAGTGCCTGGACTCCAGACCTTGGCCCTGCAGTGCCCCGTGGCGGGGGCCTCCTGCTCCAGCAGCTTGGGCCAAACCTAGCCTGCCAGGGTCTCCCTGGTCCTACACCCTCCTCCTCAGAGAAAACCAGTGGCTCCAGACTCTGCCCTCAGATAAGAGGCTACAGAGCCCACCCTGCTGTGCCCCCTTCAGCCTGGGACCCTAGCCCAGCCAGGGCCCCTCTAGGCCCCAGTGTGCCAAACCCCGAGCGCACCCTCGTTCTGACTCTACACGGACCCTGGGCTGTTGACACAGGGCTGCTCCCACTGTCTGGAAAGTACTTCCATTTCTCTCGGGCTTTCCCCAAAGCCCAGAGCTAATGCTCCCAGCTCAGTTCTCAGGACTCCTGCCGTGCTCTGCATCGGTCCTTCCCCCAACCAAGAGCAGACATGGTGCAGAATCACATAAGACACTCAGAAAGCTCCTGGAGGCAAAGAGCTCTACTCACAAAAGATGAGCATGCAACTCTGAACACCAGCCAAGAAACCCAGAAGCCCTTCTGCCCCCCAAATCAACCATGCTCCCTCATGCCTCCAGGCCTTTGCCCATGCTGTTCCCTCTGCCTGGAATACCTTCTCAGCCCAGCCCCACCCCTTTCCTGGTAATAGGAGGGTCTCAACCGAGACATCACTTCCCCTGAGAAGCACTTCCTGACCCTCAAATCCAAGTCCGATGCTGCTTTCCTTGTCTCTCGCCCATCACCAGTCCTACTCACAGTGTCCTGGGGGACCAGCAAGGAGTGGTGGAAAGGGCTGGGGGTTCTGAGGCAGACGGCCAGGTTACCATCCCAGCTGTCTGACTGCTCACTGTGTGACCTTGGGCATGTGACTTGGCCCCTCTCAGGCTGTTTCCTCCTCTGTGAAATGGGGGGAGTAACAGCAGCCCAGGCCCTCACCAGACCCCAGCAGAAGGGCTCCTGCTTTTTCACTTGCCTGCCTCCCCAGCTGGGCTGCCAGATTGGCCAAGGACATGGGTCTGTCTTGTCTCCTGACCCCTGGCACAGTGCCCACACACAGAAACATGCACTGAGGAACATAGGCAAGGTTGGTTAACGTGGCAGACTGGGAGATTTTTAATTCAGTTCAGCAAGCACCTACATCAGGCCATCTGGTTTTAAATCTTGGCTCCACCACTTCCTTCCTGTGTGATCTTGGGCAAGTTACTTAACTTCTCTGAACCTTATATGTCCCACCTGTAAAATGGGGTTAGGAATAGACTCTACCTTATAAGGTTGTTGTAAGATTACATGAGAGAAGTGAAGTAGCATGCTTACAGCAGTGCAGAATCCCAGTGGGAGCCAGCCCCGTGTTAGCAGACATCATTATTACTTTATCTGATCAGGGCCTGCAAGGCACCATGGAGGACGGAGAAAAGTTAGAGATGCGATGGGATAGTGGGGAGGAAGTGGGCTTTAGAGGAACAGAGACTGGGCTCCATCCTAATCTCACTGAGCCTCAGTTTCCCACCCTTGAAGCAGGGCAACACTCCCTTACTGAGTTTTTGAGTAGGTGACTGCAAACAAGGAGCATGAAAGTGCCTAGCACGGGGTCAGGCACTTGGGAGATAAGCAAAATCTGTGGGTTCCCTTTGGTCTCCTCAAAGCGTGGACATACATGCACAGTTATTCAATAACTTTCATGACCTTCCTGACATGGGTGAGGTGTGATCACAATCCAGGAGCAAGAGATGCAGAGAAAAAGCTTAGAAGGAAGGACAGCTGGAAGGAGACAACAACAGGGACTTCCTGGGGGAGGAGTTATGTGAGTGGGGAAGGGAAGAGTGAGCAAATGCATGCACAGAACCCCCCCTGAGCAGAGCACATTGCTGAGGCAGCAGATTGCAAGCATACTTGGGGGAGGGGGTCCTGTCCCCTCCATCTGGAAGCAGAGGTTTTTGGCAGCAGGACAGTTGAGCTGGAGGGCTCCGGGAGCCCCAAACCTCTGTGCTAGATGTGCTATTGTCAGGGATAAAGGCCAGTCACATGGAGACCACAACAACCAGGCTGGGAGGGATACTGGGATTATCTGGCCCAACCATTCTACACACATGGAAACTGAGGTCCAGCGAGACAAAGGGATTTGTCCAAGGTCACGTGGAAGATCGGTGGCACAGCCAGGGCCTATGCTTAGTGCGGTAACCCCTGGGTCAGAATTCTTAAAATGATAAGTGATAACAATTCATGATATGTATGTGGTGTTTCCCAAGCGCACATGTGTCTTGGCTTGTTAGAAAGATGAACTAATTTGAGCCGCCCAACTACTCTCTGGTGAGGAACTACCATTACCCCCATTTTACAGATGAGCAAACTGAGCCCCAGAGAACTGAACAGAGTTGTCCCAAGTTATACCGCTAATAAGGAACATACCCAGGATTAAGCCCCGGGCTCTCTAGCCCCAGAGTGGGGCTTTTAAGCAATGCACCCTCCTGCTTCTCATCATGACACCCATCCATCGCATCCTGCACGCACCCTTCTACCCAATCAAGCATGCAAGCATTCATTCAAGGAGTGCTGTTCCAGGCACAGAGGAGTTAGCAGTGAGTTAGCCAACTCCCTGGAGCTCCACCCACCTGTCCGTGACCCCTGACGCCCCGTACCGTGCTGAGCTGCTTCAGAGTAAAAACTGTCCTCCTGAAAAGCCTGGCTTTAAATTTAGCTGCTCAAGACTGCAGACCACTCTACTATTGGCAAACTCTGAACCAGCCCCCTTTCAAAGGCCATTATATCGCCTGCTTTCGCAAAGGGGGAGTGACAAAACGAACGATCCGGTATCAATTTCAGGGCAGAATGGTGAGTTGCACTGAGGTCTGAGGCCTCCCTGGGAAAACACAAACAAAAAACATCCTGCAAATCAGATCTGGAAATACTCGATCCATGAAGCTTGAAGCAAGCGAGCCAAAAAGTGCAATGGTTGAGTTCTGCTACCACAAGAGCTTTCAACGAGTCCAGCCCACTGGGCAGAGAGAGGGCAGCTCAGTCACATGGGCTGGGCAACCTTTCAGATAGCTTTCCGGTCTCCCAGAAGACCCCGACCTTTCGCTGCTCAGAGCAGAACAGCTGCTCGCTTCCAAGCCCACTACATTGTTCTACCCCCAAAGGCTGGCATGACTGTGCCATTCCCCAGGGGAGGAGACTGAGGCTCAGAGGAAGGAAGACGAGCCCAGGGTTAGCATGGACCCGGCTAGTTCCAAAGCCTGTGATCCCCATTGGACAATGCAACTTCAGGGTTCACTGGGCAGGCTCATTCCTCCTCCGAGCCTCCGTTTCCTCCTCCTTAAAGGGAAGAAATAGAGGAATAAGAGCAGCAGCCCTCTTCCAGCCCTGGCATCCCTGTGCTCCCATCTGACGGGGCTGAGGACAGGAAGGGGGGCCAGGCAGACGCCTCCCGGCCCGAACCACCACCACCTCCCTCTCCACTCCACCAGTACCCTTGGTTAATCTGCAATCAGCCCTAGAACAACATATCTTAAAACAGGCCTTGACTTCAAGGAGATGAGATCTTTTTTATGCCCATTCTACAGATGAAGTCATGGATTCCAATCCCTAGGATCAGTGCTCTCTCCCTGCCCTTGCACCTCCAACACACCCTGGGAGGTGCCCAACATAACCCGCTGTTGCCCAAAGAGCAGAGACAAAGCCAGAGGAACCGGGTGGCTGCTGAGGTCAGGGTCTTAGAATTATTAATAATAATACCCCAAATCAGTAGAGCACGGTGCCACTTCCTGGTTCTGTAAATGCTCACAGCCTGCTCCCTCCTCCATAAAACTGGGTTACCACTCAGTATTGTTCCCTGAGATGGCAGGACAGGGATCACGCCTCCTGTTTTCCAGATGAGGAAACTGAGGCAAGGAGAGGTGGTGGGAAGTGCAGTGAGGCCACATGTGGAACATGGGTCTGAGGAGAGGAGGCTGAAGGGAGAGAAAAGCCCAGGGTGGGCATCGAGTGGGCTGGGATGCTGAGCACGGTCTCATCCCCTGGCAGGCTGCCGATGGCCGCAAACGAGGGGTGATCTGCCCGCCCGGGGGGGAGCCATCAGGGTCCCACAGCCTGCCCTGGGCACAGCTGCCGCCCTGGCAGACCCCCAAAGAGCCCCCTGAAGAATCGCTGCACTCGCGAGCTTTTTTCCCATTCCAAACATGCCAGAGCCCCGCGGACCCCGGAGGCTGCTACTTAGCGCCAGATTAATCACACCGAATTCTCCATCCAGATATTGCGCGCAGGCCGAACTCCCACCGCTAATCGCCGTAATATTCTCCTCGGCGTGTGCAGGCGGCCGGGGCGATGTTCCAGGAATATTAATTCTCCACAGCCGGCTCACTCCCGCCGCACGCATGCGCCCCCTGCACCGCGGGCTGCTGCTCTGGGATCCGGGGGGCCAGACGGGGGGAACAGGGCCGGGGGCGGGGGGGGGGGGGCGGCGGGCTGCTAGCAGGAGGCACAGCGCGGGCCAAAACCCTCCCTGGGGGCCAGGGCCTGCCTGGTGGGAAGCAGCTGCCCCAAGGCCCGGCTGACCTTTACCATGAGCCACCCTGGGGCTGGAGGTGCCTGCGGTGAGGGTCTCCTGCTCATCCCATCTCTCCTCCCCGTCCGGCCCCTGAGCCCCCTGCCCTAGGACCTGCGGAAGGCTCAGGGCCCCCAAGAAGCCATACAGCCTGGGCCCTCTGCTGCCTTCTCAACACAACAGAGCTTTGAGGAAACAGGCAGCCAGGGACCATCAAATCCCAGCCAAAAAAAAAAAAAAAAAAAAGGAAAGAAAGAAAAGACACACAAAAAGGAATGAAAATCTTTCATCTGCTCAAAATATAAAAACGTGGGTGTTGCAGGGGACTCAGGTAAAGGGAGGCTGGGCTGGGCTCCACTGTGGGCCGGGCTGGGGCACTGAGGGGGCAGGTCTCCGAAGCCCGCTACTCCTAACGCTATTAGCACAAGCCAGGGGCGGTCTTCCTACAGCGTGACCATTAGTAAGGGGAGCCCAGGGAGCGCCAGGGCACAGTGGCTTCTGGTTTCTGGAGGGCCACTGAGGACAGAAGCACCCCTTCGTTCCAAGCCCAAAGGTTCTGGTTGAAGCACAGGCTGCTGGGCCTGGGAATGAGACACTGGCCTGTCTTCAGGGACCCAGATGCAAAGCCACTGCTCACTTGGTCCCTGAGGCCCCTAGAATAGTGCTGGGAAGAGACATATCTTCAAGGGCTTTGTAAAGCTCTTGCTTTGGCTCAGCACAGCAACAGAGGGCAGCTTTAACACACCGTTTACAAATAAGGAAACTGAGGCACAGAGAGGCAAAGTAAAGGGCCCAGCAGATGAGTCCCCAGGCTGTCAGAATTCAAAGCCAGTACCCTCCCCTCTCCACTGCGCAGCCTGACTCCATGCCCCATCCTTCCCCTCTCTGGGGCTCCACCTCTGCTTCTCTGAAATGACCTTTAAGGTCCTTCTTGCTCCCATATCCTAACGAGCAAAAGCACTTACTAAACACCTACAGTATGCCAGGTCCAGGGTTCCAGAAATGCATAAAGTTGCTCAAGCAGCTCAGGGTCTGGTGGGGAGGAAAGATAGACGGATGATCACAGTCCAGTCTGAGCCCGGGGCAAGGGGCCTTCCTCCATGGCCTTGGGAGACAGCGAGAGCTTCCTGGAGAAGGCAGCCATTGAGAAGTGGAGAGGAGTGGGGATCTTCACACCAGAGTCTGGATTAGAGTGGACAGATGAGGCCAAGGACAGTTTTTGTGAGTGGTGCCGTGAAGGCAGCTTCCGTCAGAAGGGCGTGATGGACAGCAGGAGGGTGTTCTGGGCGGGACAGGGCCGAGTGTGCACCCAGGTAGGCTGGGCTGTCTGGGCTGGCCCAAGACAGGCAAAGGCAGGGCCCTTGGGCCAGGGGACATGAAGACAGGGGCCTCTCGAACCCAGGGCTCCTGACTCCTGGCCCAGTGCTCCGGGAGGCAGATACTGTAATACCCCAAAAAGGAGAGTCTGACTGAACAAAGTGAGCACAAGGGGGCCACTTGAGGGTCTGGGGCTCAACCCAATTACTTTCTGGCAGAGAGATTGAGAATCAAGGTTTACATCATACAAGTAAGGGATGGAGTCTGAGCCTCTGGCATCCCCAGCGGGAGCCAACGCTGGTCCAGCCTGAGGGATATTCATCACCGCCCATGCCCCATGGACCTGAGGGGCAAGACAGGCACCTCTCGTACATTACTCCTCATTTAGTCTCCCAGCACTAAAAAAACAAGGGTTCTCTCACCCATTTCTCAGATAAGGGGACTGAGACTTGGAGATAAAGGGCAGGCAGAAACCAACCCACAAGCCTCCTCCATGCTGTACTCCCTGCCCACAGTCTCACAGGGAGCATTACAAGTAAGTCCCACAGGCAGTAGGAAGCAGAATTTTAAGGCTCCTGGGTCTGGACCTGGGGGTTCAGCATCCTGTCCCCCAAACTCCACCCCTCGCTCCTGATGAGAGCATGTGTAAGGGGCCAGGATATAGCGAAAAGGAGCCCTTCCTGCCCTCACAAGTTCTCAAGCATCAGCTCTATGCCTTAAACTCCCTTTATGGGTGAGAAAACCTGAGCAGAGCTGGGACTCAGCCCAGAGCCAGCAGACAGTCTGAGAGGCTGGGGACAAGCCAGGGCCCAATCCTTCCCTCAGGAGGTAATGTCCCAGCATGTCAGCTGACTGAGGTGGGCGTTAAGACGCCAACGGAGTGGGCATCAAGTCAGTCTGGGAAAATCACAGAAGGCTTCCTGGAAGAGGGTGTTTGGTAGAGACCTAGAGAGTGAGAAGGCCTGCATGAGCTGTAAGGCACCATGCACCTGAGACACAAGGCCCCATGACTTCAGACAGGGCCCCAACTCTCTGCCACCCCTTACCTACCCCTCCCCCAACCAGCCCCATTCCAGGCCAGTCCTATGCCCGTGGCCAGTCCCAGTGAGGGCGCGGTCCCAGGAAATTCCTCCTAAGTGACTGGTCTGACCATGGTGGCCCAGAGGTGCTGGGTGTGCCCTGAGGCTCCTGACCCCACATGTCCCCTCCCACGGAGCACCGCCTGTCCCGGGAGTGGCAGGGCTGGGGTCTCTGCAGCTAAGCCTTGTTCGCAGGGCTGAGGGACCAGGGAGACAGGCTCCTGGCTTTTCCTAGACTTGCCTCTAGAGCAAGGTGAGGGGGCAGGGCATGAAGCATGGATGAACCAAGTGCCCACTCCCTCATAGGAAGCCTCCTGGTCAGGCCCTGAAGGGGGCTGACAAGTGTCCTTTGTGGACATCTTCTCCTGAGACATTCAGTAGTTTCTGCTGCTGGCTCCTAGCTCTTCCAGCAGGGCAAGGATACAGGCCTGGGCCCAGCCTCCCAACTCCTTGCCGAGACTGAGTAAACCACCTACATGTCCCAAACCCTCAGTTTCCTCAACTGGAACAGGAACTGGCCACACCCCTCTTGCCAGGTTATTGCAAAGGTTCCGAGTGATAAGTTGTCTCAAGGTGAATGCCAAACAGAAAAAGTAAATGCTGGCTCCTCCCCTAGGGCTCAGCATTTGGTGCAATGGGGAGGGTAAGAGTTGGGGGGGGGGCAAGAAGGAGAGCTAGGCATTAAAAAAGCCCCAGGGATATAAAAGCCAGTCTTCTCCTGAACAAGGGAATTCACATTCACCTCCTTTATTGCTCATGACAGCCTGGTGAGGGAAGAACTCTATTCTAATTTTACAGGTGAGTGTCTGAGGGCAGGTGGATGAGGGGTCTTGCCCAAGGTCACAGATCTCCAAGTCCCCGGTGTACCTTGTCTGACTCTGCTAAGTGGGTGCTTTCAGGCTATGGGAAGGGGTGGGCAGGGAGGAGGCCCAGGGCCACTAGCCAAACCCAGCTCCAGGGCTCTGCCTGTCCCCAAACCCCAGCTCAGGAAGAAGCAAGCCCCCCATCCCCCACCTCCCTGAGGCTGCAGCCATCTTGGGCTCTGGCAGGGGCTTGTTTTGCAAGCCAGGAGCCCATCAGCCCTAGGATAAAAGCCAGGAAGGGGCTGGGAAGCGGGAACATCCCGCAGGATGAGCCTCCCGGTGGGGAATCACCCCCTGCCAGCGTCCCGCCAGCCCCCCCCGCAGCGCCGTGCTTCAGCCGAGCACCAAGGCTGTGCACGCGCCCCGCCAGGCACCTGCCAATCTCAGCCCACGGCCCCTGCCCCAGCCCCAGCCCCCCTCTCCCGGAGGACAGATAATTCTCTCGCTCTCCCAGCCTGACAAAATAACTAATGCTAACTCAATAAAGTCCCCCTCGAAGGTTTTTAATTACCAGGCTGTGCCAAAGACTAAAGACTCTAGGAGCAGGAGGGAGGCCAGAGGAGGCTGATGGAGGTCTGCGAGGCTGAGGTAGGGCAGTAGGCGGGCGTCCCTGCCAGCCAGGCCGCTGCTGTCCAGGGTGCTGGGCCCGGTGGTCACAGGGATTTAGGGTTCACGTTTGCAACAGCGGCCGCTGATGGAGGAGGCCAGGCTAGGTTCCCAGCAGGAACCTGATGGCAACTCTCTCACGAAAGCTGCGTGGCCAATCACAAGGCAGAAACTGACACCCCACTGTACAGATGAGGACAATGAGGCTCAGAGGGGGGCGGTGGCTTGCTGTGGTCACACTGCCGGGCCTGGATTGTCCAGTGCCTGGATTGACACTCGGCATCAGGTGGAGGGCCTGGCCGACTGCAGCAGGAGACACACAGACAGGAGGGTGGTTGAGTGGAGGGTCTGAGGGCTCGGGGATTGCCCCCCACAAAGGGTCTAATGCTAGCTTCTGTGCAGTGAGATGTGCTGGGCTAGAAAGGCAGACAGCGCAGCCAGGAGCTGGCTGGACGGAGGCTGCCTGGGAGACTCGAGAGCCTAAAGGCAGGAGCAGCCTGGCTGGGTCCTGCCTGGAATACCATCAGTCATGGGGCAAGGGGGCTCAGAGAGCTCCCTCCGCTGCCCTGATGAGCCTTCACTGTCACTGAGAAACGATGAAGTGTGGGGAAGGCACTGCAGGAGAAAGGGTGGCACCGTCTAGTGACCTAGCCAAGCCGTCTAACCCTGTCCCAAGCACTTGTTCTCTGCCTAAAGGAAAAGCAAAGAACGCCTAGAGGGCCCACATGCTGCCTCTGCCCCAGAACCACCCCCAAACTCCTCCTTCACCTTCTGTGAGCTGGCCCTGTCCTCGCTGGCCCCAACCACTCCACACTCCCATCCAGGGGACTGCCTTCTGCTCCTTCCAGCTCTCCTCACCTCTTCCTGCCTCAGGACCTTTGCTCTGGCTGTCCCCTCTCCCGGGGATGCTCTTGGACAGCTGGTTCATGTCGTTCAGGTCACAGTCCACGTGGCACCTCCTCAGAGAAGCCTTCCTTGAACTGTCTGCTTACCATGGCCATTACCATGCCTTCTCTGTCCAAGGTCGAGTGCCCACCAGCAAAACGCCATACACCCCAGTCCCAACACACACACTCATCCCCTCCTCTGGGCAGCTTTCCCGTGCCCCAGGCAGAGTGACCTGCTCCCCAAATGGTACAGTTTGCCCTCAACACTTGGACCCTAGGCATCACTGAGGTGTGGACCCTGCTGGGGTTCAAATCCTGCCCACGCCACTTACTAGCTGTTTAAGCGTCTGTGAATGTCAGTTTCTTCGTCCATAATGTGGGCGGGGGGGGGGGGGCACACTTAGAACAGTGCCTGGTGATTGCACGGTGCTGCCCAGGCTCATCATCGGTGCATCCTCGCCCTGCACAAGCCCCGGGCACGGGGACGCTCTAGAAGCACACTGTGCTGGCACAGTGGCTGACCCTGCACCACAGGCCAGGGAGGTAGACCTGGCTCTGTTCTCTAGGTGAGGCAACGGAGGCTGTGGGAGGCTCAGCCTTCTGTGGTCCTGAGGCCCCGGCTGTGCTCTTTTCGCTGCTGCTTCTGCGAATCTGCTCTTCCCAGCTCTGCAGAGGCGCCAACTTGGGGGGGGGGGCGGTGCCGAGAGCCAGCACAGCTGTGCCTGGCTCCCGAGGGCTGTGTGGGGCGCCTGGAGGCCCCAACACCCAGCCCTGCCTGGAGCCTCCTGGCTGGGATCACAGCCCTGCGGTGTTCGAGCTGCTGCCCACCAGCCGGCCCCCTGGCATCGGGCCCGGGCTGCCAGCCAGCCGGGAGGAGGCAGCTTGGCTGTCAGCCAGCTCACGGTGCCTGAGCTGTCAGCCGGGAGGCAGGCCAGGCAGGGCAGAGACCCCCCACCCCCTGAATGGGGCCCGGCCAGGCCACCGGGACAGGGCCGAGTCGCTCACTGCCATGGCTCTCAGGGGGCCGTATGGGTGCCAGCCCCAAACAGGGCTTAGGGAGGGGACCCAGGAGGCCTTGTCCCCATTTATTCAGCTCAGCGTTTGCTATACTAGAAGCAGCACGTGGAGCAGGGGAATTTTCAAGTCAAATAATAATAAAAACAGCAACAACCACAGCTGACATTTAGCAAGCACTTACTCTGTGCCAGATGTTTTACGCACCCCTGCACTGACTCCTCCCAAAAGGAGTTGCTGATTTCATCCCCCCCTCTCCGGACTGGCAGCTCAGCTCAGAGAGGTGTAGGAAGTCACTCAAAACCACACAGCACGCTGGGGGAGGACTCAGATTTTGAGCTCGGGCTCCAGACCCTGTATTCCGACCTCTCTGCTCCACTGGCTCAGGCCGGCCTAGGTGCGTGCTCACACTGGATGGCCCAGCCGGGTGGCCTTGGGCCAGGAAGTCACCCATCTGCAAAATGGGCAAAATCAGAGAGGGTATCACCGCAGAGTGGACCAGAGGCTAAAGACAGAAAAGCAGGCCCGAGCAGAGGGCATGTTCCCTAAATATGGCTAGTTGTTGGTCATGTTCGCTGAGCTTCAGGAATGATAAGAACAAAAAGGCCTATCTCATCAGAACCTCTGCCAGCTGGCCACATCCCCCCACAGCATCCTGGGCACCCTCCAAGGGCGCGGCTGGGCTGGTGGGCAGTGGCACTGGGGAGGGGCAGTTCCTAGGGCTAACTGAAAGGTGCATGGCCTTGAGCCTCAGACCCAAGAGCTGTCCCTTCACACCACCTCTCCCCACTCCTAGACATGATAAGCTCAAGAAAAACTGGCCAGAGAATCATAGGCCTAGGCCAGACCAGTGTGTGCAGACCCGTCTCTGGTGTAGCGCTCTCTTGCCCCTCAGTTCACAAAAAAGGTTTGGGTTCTACATTCCCTGGCCAGGTAGGGCCCACTGTTTTTGGTTCAAGGCTCACTGAAAAGACTGGGGTCGGAGTCCCCGGGTGGGTTGGTCAGTGAAGCGTGTGACTTGGTCACGATCTCAGGGTCATGAGATCGAGCCCTGCATTGGGCTCTGAACTCAGCAGAGGAATCTGCTTAAGATTCTCTCTCCTGGGCACCTGGGTGGCTCAGTGGGTTAAGCCTCTGCCTTTGGCTCGGGTCATGATCTCAGGGTCCTGGGATCAAGGCCCACATCGGGCTCTCTGCTCAGCAGGGAGCCTGCTTCCCCCCCTCTCTGCCTGCTTCTCTGCCTACTTGTGATCTCTCTCTCTGTCAAGTAAATAAATAAATAAAATCTTAAAAAAAAAAAAAAAAAAGATACACGCTCTCTCTCTCTCTGCCCCTACCAGTTATGCCCTCTCTCAAATAAACAAATCCTAAGGTTAAAAAAAAGAAGACAAGGCGGGGGTCCTTGGCGAGCACGTGCAAGGCCTGCAGCTGTCAGGCCCGCGGCTCACATTCGTCCACAGTACTATTTATTCTACCATCTCTCTTCTCATTCAAAACAAGCCCAGTGGGAGAGAGGGTATGGCCGTTGTCCCCATTTCCCATGTGCCCAGGAAGGGACAGTGACTTACCTAAGGTTCCACCGGGTCATTGGGGTGCAGCCTGGGATCCTGAGGTCCCCAGCACTCCTAGTCCCAGATTTCCTTATCTGGGGGAGGGTGAAGCCCTCAGATTCAAAGCCGGTGTCAGCTCCCAGAGGGGAGCAGGGGAAGACGGAGGACTGAAGGTTTGGGTGGGCTGAGGTCTTCCGGAGAAAGGGTGGGTGCAGGCCGGCACATGGCCCTCACCCTGACGGGCTGCCCACGGCCAGGGCACCCAGGGGGCACAGCACGTGAGCATGGAGGCTGCGAAGACACCCAGTGATACAGGGGCCCACCTGGGCATCACTGACTAGGGCTTCGAGGAGGGAGGCGGGCCAGGTGCCAGGAATGGGTCCTGCTGGCATTCCACAATGAGAAGGCTGGCAAGAAACTGTGAACCCCCCCACCCCCGGCATCACTGAAGCCTGCCTGTGCCCACCTGCCCAGAGACCCGGGCAGCAGAGTAGGTAGCAGGGATGGTAGAGGAACCCGGCTCTGCGACCCTGTGAGTCACAGCCCCTCTCTGAGCCTGAACTCCTCCTCTGTGCAGCGATGGAGTAGGGCAGAGGAGACTGTCACTGCCCCAGTGGGCACACGGTAGGACTCCCGGCCTGCTGGCAGTTACAGCTCTGCCCTAATTGCTTCTGTCTCCATGCACACACGCCTTTCATGGACCCTGCTGCTAGGCGTTTTTAACCACAGAAAGTAGAGCAGGGGGCTAGGCACGAGTGGGGGACCGCCCCCAAAGTACAGATCACCCACTTCAGGGAGTTCTGGAAGCAGCCGGTCCCACACTTTGCATTCCATCCCTGTGGCCAGCAGAGGAGGTCCTCACTGGTGTGTCGTCAGCCTCAGTGCTCACGGATGGGGGCACTGGGCCGTGGGTGACACAGGGCAGGGAATCGCAGACCCACGGCCTGCCCTCTGTGGGTGGTGAGGAGAATGGGGGCTCACTGGATAAACAGACCTGACACAGCCCTGTCTGTGTCACCTTTAGAAGGCTTGAGAGGGACAGGACGGGGTGGCGTGCAGATGGCGAGGGCCCCTAGGGCCACCAACTAGATCCCAGGGAATATTTATGGGACAGGCAGCAACAGCAGGCGAGGGAGGGTTCTGCTGGGGATGGGGGCCAGGGGGCCCTGCTCCACATGCCTCTTACACACCAGCCACCCACGGGCACGCACTACCCACGCCTACCTCCCTTAACTCCCCCTCCCTCCTGACAGTGGGTCCCCAATGCCCCAGGCTTCAGTTCTCCCCCAGGACAAGAGGGCTACAGCCTTGAACCAGGCAGCCTTGGCCTCAAGACCTGAACAAAACATGCTGGCGGTGGTGTTACCCAGGATGGTCAGAGGACTGGGGCAGGGCCGGAGGGCTGCCCCTCCTCCATGGTGGATATAGCCGCCATGGTGGGTTACTCTTCCTTTCTCTTGGCAGTCAGCAACTCACCAGCCCCCAGCCCTCTCCCCGCACAGCAGCCCTCTCCCCCAGACTTCAATCACCGAGGGTGGCCTGGCCAGCAAATCACCAGGTCAGGTGTGTAATGCTAGGAGTGGAGGGCAATCAGCAGGTACCCTGGAGGAAGAAGGGGGGGTAAGAGAATAGCGAAGGAAAGGAAGTGGAGAGGAAGGGGGAGGAGAGAAGGAAGTGGAGGGGAGGAGGGAGGAGGGAAGAAGAGAGAAAGGGGTGGCAGGAAAAAGTAGAGAGGGAGAGGAAGGGAAAGAACTGGAGGGGAAGGAGGGCGGGAGGGGGAGGGACAGAGGGGCATCTGAAATCTCCCGCAACATCAAAGCTTTCCCCGGCCTCAGAGCGCAGTCACGTGTGCGTGTGGCCTCGTTGCTCATTCCTTCTTGGGAGAAGCTGCTGGGCCTGGGGCTGCTGAAGGAATTTTAAACGAGGCAGATTGCCTGGAATATTGGGGGGTGGGGGGTGCAGTCAGAGAGCTTTATCTCCAGGCAGGTTTTGAAGCCTTTCCCTCCAAGGCCAGTGTCAGGGCAGAAGGGGCCTCTGGTCAGCTGCTGGGCAGGTGGCCAAGACCAAGGACCACCCAGCTACTTGGGGCCTACTGGTGAGAGGCTAGGGCAGGGCCAGCTCCCTTATCAACAGAAGCTAAAAATCTGGATTTTATGTGAAAGCTTCCCCTTTTCAATACTGGCTCAAGTTACGGGGGGAAAAAAGGTGGGGGAAAGGAAAGGGGAAAAAGACCACATGGGCCAAAGACAGCATGTCCTGGTTTGGGCCTGGGACCTCGGTCTGCCACTTCTGATGGGTTCCAACCCACTTGTACCACAAGTGGGGAAACTGAGGCCCCAGGAGAGAATGGGGCTCACTCAGAGTCACGTGGTGGGCCCTCCCGGTCGCGGGGAGGTTTAGAACTTATGGATCTCAGGACTCCGAGGCTGGAACCTCAGGGTCAGGCAGAGAGATCGGCCAAAGGTCTGGAGCCCAAGAGTTGGGTGAGCTATTGACTAGTGCGGAAAGGGTCTGTGGCAGGGAGGGTCTCACTGAAAGCCGCCACTGCTGTCCTGACCTAGCCCACGCAGCCCTGCATGATGCTTATTCATTATGCTGCCCATGCCCACCAGGCCCTGGCCCCACCCACAAACACGGCCAAGGCAGGGGACAGGTGCCAGACCATGGTGGGACAGAGAAACAGGAGCTCCAAGCAGCTGCCCCTGTGAGGTGGTGACAGGGGGTTTCCCCCAACGAAGGTCCCAGGGCAGGGCACGGAGGATTCTAGGCAAAATGCCCACATCCGTGCTGGCCAGGGGGGGTAAAAACGCGTGCTGGTGGCTAGGGGTGAGGCTGGGCGAGGAGTG
Organism: Spilogale gracilis; assembly: GCA_004023965.1. Lineage (NCBI taxonomy): Eukaryota > Metazoa > Chordata > Mammalia > Carnivora > Mephitidae > Spilogale > Spilogale gracilis. Next base: position 67,060 of record PITA01007336.1, read on the forward strand.
AATGTGGGGAGCCCTGCAAACTCAGAGGCTTGGGTCATTTATCTTAAGGGCACCTGGGAGCCCCTGCAGGTGTCTAAGCAGGACAGAAGTGGGCTCCGATCTCCACTTTGGGGTTGCGGGTATGGGCCGGGATAGGCTACCCTGGAGATCACTCGCTCATTCCCTCCTGCCTTCACTGGACAACTGTCTGCTGAGCAGGCCCGGGCAGGCAGCCAGGCGGGCAGACAGGTGTTTGCCACACTGGCCCCCATGTGGGGGCAGGGGAGCCAAGGTGGGCTGTGAGCGCCACTCTGGGCGAGGGGTGAGAGGGCCCTCCAGGCAGGAGCCTGCCTGTGAGGAGGAGGGAGCAGGACCTGCACGGGGCCAGCAAAGAGCCCGCATGCTGCAGCAGGCCAAAGCGGGCAGGAAGGGGACACAGCTTTTTCCCTTTCTCCCAAGGGCTGCAGGCGGTGGGGGTGGGTGCCGGTGGGCGCCTCCACTCTCTGAAGGCTGTCATTGGGGAAGGGAGCCCTCTCTTTTCATTAGCAGAACTGAGCAGCTGGGCAACTGGACAGCTGTTCCTGTGAGCAGACTTCAGTTGGAGGCAAGGAAGAACTTTCCAGCACACAGAGCCCCTTCACTGGGCGGCCCCACAGGCTTGCACTGGCAAGGCCCAAAGCCCAGGGCCCCTACCTGTAGCTGGACGACCTCAGGCCAGTCCCTCAGCCTGAGCCCGTGGGGAAAGCTCCCCAGAGAGGAGCTGCCAGGGTGCTTGGAGAGGAGCCCTGAGTGATCTAGCATGCTGCTGACCCTGACCCTGACCGTGGAGTGACATCACAGGGACAGCTGAGGGTATAGAGCGAAAGGGGCCATGCCTGGGGGAGTTGGCGGGTACCCCTCACTGAGCAGAAGCCTTAGTGCCAACAATAACAACACTATAACGGGTTATGAGCCCCATTCTCCAAATGGGGAAACTGAGGCTGAGGCTCCCACAGCAGAGTCAAGACTGGTGCTGAGGCCTGCAGAGACCACAGTCAGTGTCTTTCAGAAGGGGCAAGGGCAGGGGCACAGGACCGCAGGTGTGGGACCAAGCCGAAGGTCTCTGGGGAGAGGGTCTGGAAAGCGGGCAGCCTTCTCTGTCAATGCTGGCCACAGGCCACTGAGGGTGCGGGCGGAGGGGGTTAGAGGGGACCCCAGCCATGTGGCCCCGTGTCTTCACTTGCACCTCCATCTGGGGCAGGACTGGAGGTGGGGTAGGTGGTCTCAGGAGACCCACCTCGATCCTCAAAGAGCTGCCACCCTTCCCACCAGCCAGTAATGGCGACAGCAACCAAGGCCAGAAGAGGGTGCCCTCTGCCAAGGTCACCGGCCAGAGCCAGGCAGAGCCAGGCAGGCCCTCTGTTCCCAGGGCTCTGATGAGCAGAACTCCTGGGTATCTCACTGGAGGTGGGTGTTGGGGGCAGGGGAACAAGGAAAGGAAAAAGGAAGGGAACTGGTGTTGCCTATAGCCCTGCCCCAGGGCTCATCTAGGACACCCCCCTCCTTACACCTCCCACCCTGCAACTCTGGAACTGCTTTCCAGGGCGCCCTGTTCACCTGGGCACTCTCCCCCCCCCCCCATCGACTTAGACTGTCTCCAGCCCTGCACACAGGAGGGGCCTAGGAAACACTGTGGGGAATTACTCCTGGAAGCCACAAGGCCAAGTCCTGTAACAGGTGACCCGTCTCATCCTCACCTGCCCCCCCAGTGAACTGGGGGGTGATTCACGCTGTTGGACAGAGGAGGGAACAGAGGCCCAGAGAGGTCTGGCCACTCATTCTTGGCCACACAGAAACGGGAATCCTGACAGACAGCATCTGCTGGGGGCAGGGCACAAATCCAAGTACTTTGCAGTATTTACTCCATTCACCTTCTCGCCAGTCCCTTACTTAGGCGGCTATGCCCTATCTCCATTTTCCGGAGAAGGCCTGGACACACAGAGAATTCAAGTAACTTGCCCGATAAGCTCAAGAGCTGGGATTCAATCCTGGGGTATGTGGCCCCCGTCCACACCCTGAATCACTTACTCCCCACAATCAGCTTCCTGGTCCCTGTGGCCCTTTCCACAAATCCATGAAGGGGACCCTCAGGGAGGCTGGGGGGTGGGGTGGGGAGTGCTGCGGATGGGAAGTATGCACAGCTAGAATGTGGCTCCAGAGAAGGGAGGAGGAGGAAGAGGAGGGGAACAGAGAGGGGGAAGGGAGGGAGGGAAACATGTGGGGGGAAGGGGAAGAGAGGAGGAGGGCAGGGAGGAGGGGCTACTCTCTCCGAGGGGCCTGGCAGGCTACATTCCGGGGAAGATCTGTGCCAGGGAAGATCTGCCCGGTCCCCCTGCTGTAAGAACATCAAAGCTGGTTCCCAGCCAACCCCAAGGTACTGTCCTTTGAGGTTTGGCAGAGATGGGGCCATATTTCAGGCTGATACAAAGCAGGCTGCACCCCACTCCCTCCCACCCAAGATCCCCATCTGGGCTGTCTACTTAATACCCCATTACAGAAGAAAATATACAGCCAGCTCCCGCCCGGCCTCAGCTGCCCAGTCCTCCCTCCGAAAAGATCAAAGCTGCACAGATTCTCTCACCCAGATACTCTGCAACCAGAATGCAGACTGGGAGAGAGCCAGGCAGGGCCCAACAAAGTGGTGACTATCGGAAGCGGGGTGGGTACAGGTGGGACCAGACTTCCAGAGAGGTGCTGGCAGGATGAGAGCGAGCCCTGGTCCCTAGGTGCCCACCTGCCCCAGCCACTGCCGCCCCACCCAGCAGAGCCCTCCTGGCTCACCACCCCCTTGGCCCACAGCCTGTTGCACTTTGTCTGCACCCCCCGAGATGAGTGCTAGCGGATCGACCCCAAGCTGCTGTCATCGGCACACCACTGAAGTCACAGCAAGCCCGTGAGGTGGGCAGCTGGGGACATAGGCACGGGAGTTAAGAGGTGCGGAGCAGCTGTAGGTCTGGGCTACCCAAGGTCCACTTCTCCCTATCCAGGCACTGGACTTCCATCGGGGACTACCCCGCCTCGGGGTGGTCTTGATGCGATATGAACCGGGTGTCAATCCCCCCGCCCCCAGGAAAGCAGACAGCCGCATCCTCTCCAGCAGGGGCGGGCATGGGGCCCTCTTGCGGGCTGCTGAATGGAGTCCCTAGCTGGCCTGCTCCTAGGTTCCAGCAGCAGCCCCGAGCCCTGGGGTGTGTTTGGCTCTGTGGCTTGAGTTCTTTCCAAACCAGGAAGTAGGTTCCGAGAGGCCACAGCAGCCCGGCCACTCAGTGGGGAGAGCAGGATCTGAACTGCACATACTCTGGGTCCCCCTGCCAAGAGAGTGCCACCAACGCTGGAACACACCCAGAGCAAATGTCAGCCCTGCTCCTCCAGGGCCATCTCCTAGACCCTCAGGTTGAAGGTGAAAGTTAGTTAATGAGCTGGCCCAATTCCCTAATTCATACTAGGCAGTGATTGACTTCTTCCTCTTGATGAAGACGCTATTCCTCTTCCCCACTGAAAAACCTCTTCCTCTTCCTGTGTCTCCCAGCCTCCTTCCCCAGAAACTGTACTGTCATCTACTTGGGGCCATCCCACTGTCTCAACCTCCAGCATTCTTCCTGGTCCTCCTAGGCCCCCTCCCAAACACTCTCCACGCTGGCCCCCTGCTGGCCTCTCTAAACCTAGCCCCCAGGGGACACCACACTTACTGCTCTGGAGGGACACCCGGCTCACCTTGTGACTCCATGTAAGCCGCCACCAGGGCCGAGTGGATGGTCTTCGTTCCTTGGCCCAGGCTGTACCAGAATCAGGGGATGTCTCATCCCTTCTCCCCACCCCCGGCATCTATCCTTCCAGATCCTGGTCCTCCCAGGCTGCCACCTTCGGGTCTCCATACCTGCTGGCCAGCCCAACAGCGACCCTGGGCCGGGTGTCCTCACTGCTGTGCCATCTGCGTCCCCGCGGCTGGGAGCTCTCCCAAGCCCAGACGGTGTCAGCCCCTCATCTACCTCATCACGCTCACCCCTGAATGGGGTCTTAAATTGGCACTGAACTCTGCAAGGCAAGAAAAGCCCCTCGGGAAGGATGCCCAAGGACTGGCAGCCCCACACTCAGCCCCTTGGGAATCAGACGCAGAGACAGGGCGGTGTCCCCGGGGGGCTCAGAGCTTTCTGCCCCCTTCACTGTCCCCTGAAGCCCCCACCCACCCCGCGCACACCTGCACCTCCTGTCGCCACCGGGACGGAGCATCAAGCACAGGGCGAACCACGCAATTTTCCAGACCTAGTGTGCCTCGCTCGCTCGCTCGCTGGGCAGGCCAATGTGACCATGGAGTCAACCCTCCGGCCTCAGCGAGGGGGCGCAGCCAAGTGTGAGCACCTTGGCTGCTGCGCCCCGCCAACCACACCCCACCTTGAGCTGATAGAGCACAGCTGCCGATTCCCAGGCTCAGCAGAAAGCCTCCATTTTGCGGGGAGAAATTAATGAAAGGGAGAAGCCTGGGAAATTACGAGTCAAGTCATCACCTGCAATCTCTCCTTCCAGGGAAAGTGGCAGGATGGCTGATGAAGGCTGTGGCCGGGCTGGGACAGCAGCTGAGGACCTTGCCCGCCAGCTAGGAAGCAGGTGAGAAGCCACGGATGGGGGGGAGGCGGGGACGGCGAGGGGACCTGTAGGCTCCCACAGCCCTTCTGGGTACCACCCAACTGGCAAAACCTCCAACTGAGAGGAGCTTCCCTCCGAGGCTTTTTATCAAGAGGCCCTGGGCTTGCTGAAACCTGTGCAGCCCCACAGATTTAACAGCACGAGGCACCCTCCCAGCCCAGGTCCTGGGTTCCCCACAGGCTGGTGGGAGAAGCCTGGAGATGGCACTGATGGGCTTCCCCACACCCATGCCTGGGGCTGTGCTGGGTGCCCCCGAGGTTCACCCAGTGACTCGTCACTGCCTCTGGGATGGAATCACTGTAGCCATTTCACAGAACAGGGACCGGAGACTCAGAGAGCAGCACTTGTCCAAGGCTGCTGATGATGGAGGGGAAGGGCTCAGGCTCTGGTGACAGCACGGGACTGCTCCTGAGACAAGCTGAAGGAAGACAGTTGCATGGGACACCCACTGACGTAGCTAGGACTTGCATCTGACCCATGGCATGGTCACTCCTTCCTGGACTTTGAAGAAAGAACACTACCTGGTCACCACCGCAAGCCACTCTTTCTGAAATCAAGCCAAGTTCCCCGACTCCCAGACTATCATCTAGACTCAGAGATAGGGCAGTAAACAGCTGGGACAGGGTCACTTTGGAGCCACTACTCAACCTCATCTGACAGGAGCTAGAGCATTTCTCCTTGCTAATAACCCATGGATGTCTAGCTCCCTCACAACTCAGCCTTCACCAGGAAGTGAATTCAGACTAAGGTGTGAATGGCTAATACGAGCTTCCTCTCGGGTTTATACATTCTGAGGCATTGAACTTGACTTCATAATTTTGAGGATGATCATTTACAGGAGTGAGGAGCTGAGTTAAGAGCCTTTGGGATGAGAATCTGGAAACTCTGGTCCTGGCACCAAGCACCAAAGTCAGTGGAAATCAATCACCCCAAAAGAAGGCATAGGCCTCTCATGCCAACTCATCCTCCATTAGCTGGGCATCTTAGGGTAAGCCCCATGGCCTCTCTGAGCCTCAGTGTCCTCTCTCTCTCCGCTCTCCAACTGAGTGACCCCAGGTACATCCCTCATCTTTCCTGGGCTCTAGCACGGAGAGTCGGGAGGCAGCTGCTGTGGTATCCTCTGGAAGGCAAACTTTGAGGCACTGCTATCTCCTGCTCCACGGCCCTGGCCGTATATTATTATAATGGCCTTGGCCAATAGGGGCGCAGGCTATTAGAATGAGTTAAGACCAGATTAATCTGCTTAAAAAAATATGCCTGGTTTTTATGCTGTGCATTCCCTCCTAACAACTCAGGCTCCTTCCAGGCCATTATCTCGTTTTATCGTTAATTCAATTCCATAAACATGTATTAAGTGTCTATTATGTGCAGAGCCCTGGTCCGGTAGCTGGGGGGGGGGGCCAATGAGGGGAGCGGCCCCAGCCCCAAAGGTGCCTGCTGTTGGGCAAGGGACCCACCTGACCCTCAGACCTCACTGCCGGGACACAGAGCAAGTGAGCTAGAGCTCAGAGGAGGGAGACACTGGAGGACCTGGGATGCTTCCTGAAGGAGGGGGCTCATGAGAACTGGGATTGGACATAACATGTGATGTGAACAGAGGGCCACGTATTATTCCCAGCACTTTGTATTTAGGGACTCAATCCTACCAATGATCCAGGGGGCAAGCCCTATGCCCCCATTTTACGGATAAAGAAACAGAGGCTCAGATAGTTAACTAATTAGAGGTCCCAATTAGAGCTGGTAAGGACGAAGCCATGAAATCCAGCTCCAGAGCCCAGACCCAGTGTAGGGTGACCAGTGCCTAGAAGGGTGGCTACGGCAGAGGGTGGGCACGAAGTGTCTGGGAGGCAGGGAAGGGAGAAGGAGAGGACTAGGGCTCTGCCGCGGGCCAGAATGGGTCTAGTCTTTCCCAACAAGGCCCTGAAGGTTGGACTTTGGTGAGCAGAGATGAGGAGGGGACCGGGGAGAGGGGTCCCCTGGGCAGGACAGGACTGTGCAGTCAGCCAGACCTGGGTCCAAATCCTGGCTCTGCCTCCCTGGCTGGGTGACCACACACTGTTATTTAACCCCTCTGAGACTCAGTGAAAATGTGAAACTGGAGGGGCTAGCTGGCCCTGACCACTGGCCTGGGAGGCCATGTGAAAAACACGGGCTATGGGCCTCAGAGAAGCGACCCCAGACAGGACTGGGAGGGGCAGGTGGCATATACCCCTTCTGAAAATGAGAAGACAGGAAATAGAAGGACCCGGCTAACCCTGTGGGACAGTTGCCAGACTCATTCTCAGGTTCTTCCCTGAGGATGTATAGACAACAAACACTCCCCGGGGCCTCCC